>VZTV01058867.1:0-66965 GCA_013400875.1 Anhinga rufa | reverse complement strand
TGTAGACGTGGAAGTCACGGACACAGCGGACGATCAATATGATCTAGCAAATGTCAGCTTTATTACAGAATCAAGGCGCTAATATAACAATCTGTGTTCGTCTACACTCTGTTCTGATTGGTGCTTACAAAGGTTAGTAACGGTTATTCTTACAGAGAGTAACAAACACCAAACTATGTGCTCGTCCTTGACTATCAGGCTGCCTGCCAAGGTCACTGTGTTCTTGTTTATCATCTTTCTGTTTTCACTTACTTTCGGCGGTTAGCCTGCAGTCTGCAGATCTGCTTTTCCCCAACAGCCCAGGCTAACCTGGTCTGGATTGTTCAGTATGTGTCCATTGTCCGTTAGGTACCCGACAGGGGGGGTCGGTCTCTTCTCCCAAGTTACTAGTGATAGGACAAGAGGAAATGGCCTCAAGCTGCGCCAGGGGAGGTTTAGATTGGATATTAGGAAAAATTTCTTCACTGCAAGAGTGGTCAGGCACTGGAACAGGCTGCCCAGAGAGGTGAGGGAGTCACCATCCCTGGGGATGTTCAAAAACTGTGTAGACTTGGTACCTGGGGATATGGTTTAGGAGGCCTGGGGGTGCTGGGTTCATGGTTGGACTTGATGATCCTAGAGGTCTTTTCCAACCTTAATGATTCTATAATTCTATGAAAGGAAGCCATTCTATTCCTGTTTCTTATGGTTTCCTAACACTGAAGTTCCACCAGTATAGTTCTTTTTACATATTAATGCACACTTGTAAATGAGATTGCCATAATTGGATTTTGATACTTCACGGTGCTGAGATACCAGTCATGGCAAGTGGAACTGTGCTTGTTGAGCTGCTGTGGATGCCAGAAAAAGTCCAACATTTTGGCAAAAGAAAGACACATGCCATGGTTTGACTTAGGCGGTGAGAACCATAGTTCTGGAAAGATAAGAGAGATACGATTGCCATGCTAATCCAGTTTTGTGTCCTCTCTCTAACAGTGTGGGTGCTGTAGAGAAATCCCTGATCCCATTGTTCTGTGCTGAGAAGACTTGTTTACTGCTCTGCACTAAGGCTGTGAATAAGCCTAGCTCTACACACTGCAGGAGAGAATAATGATGCAGAAGGCAGTTTATGAAGGCAGTTGCAGGACTTTGGGGTAGCTAACGTGTTTTTATATAGAAATAAGTGAATAATGTGCACATATTCATGGTTAATGGATATTTGTGTGTGTGTGTGTATTCATGCACTTGTGTGAAATCAAATACACATACAATAGCATTTTCAGAGTACAGAAAGACAGAGCAGCCCATGTAGAGTCTTTTCATAACTATGCATAGGCTTACATAGGAATAGAAATAATGTCACACATCAGTAGAAGCTGATGGCTGGCTGGCTGGGAAGCAACTCTGTAGAGAAGGACCTGGAGGTCTGGGTGGACAACAAGCTGATCATGAACTAGCAATGCACCCTTGTGGCAAGGAAAGCCACTGGCATCCTGGGCTGCATTCGGAAGAGCCTTGCCGGCAGATGGAGGGAGGTGTTCCTTCCCCTCTGCTCAGCACTGGTGAGGCCACATCTGGTGTACTGTGTCCATTTCTGGACTCCCCAGAACAAGAAAGGCATGAACTTACTGGAGAGATTCAGGTGAAGGGCCACAAAAATTATTAAAGGCCCGGAGCATCTCTCATATGAAAAGAAGCTCAGTGAGCTGGGATGTTTAGCCTGGAGAAAAGAAGGCTAAGGGGGATCTTGTCAATGTGTATAAGTACCTGATGGGAGGGAATGAAGAAGAGAAAGTCAGACTCTTCTCAGTGGTGCCCAGCGACAGAACAAGAGGTGATGGGCACAGTTAGAAGCACAGAAAATTCCATCTGAACATAAAAACCACTTTTACTATGAGGGTGGTCAAACACGGGAATAGGTTGTCCAAAGGGATTGTTGAGTCTCCATCCATGGAGCCATTAAAAATCTGACTGGATGCAGCCCTGGGAAACCTGCTGTAGCTGACCCAGCTTGAATAGGCAGGTTGGACTGATCTTGAGAAGTCCCTTCCAACTTCAGTGATTCCAATTCTGTGATTTTGTGATTATTCTTGATGTAGATGTGGAATAGCATAAAATCATTCTTAAGAATAAGTGATAAGAATGATATAAATACTGAATCATGGCCCAGGCTTCCAGAAATCACAACATTAGTGGAAAAACACAATGAGATTGAAAAAATAATACCATAGGGTGCTTGCTTCACAGGCTTTGTTTCAGAGGAGTTGCACATCTGCAGCTGTTAGGGCTGGACAAGTGAAAAATTGACATCTGAGAGTGCCTACAAACTGTCCCTACATTGACCTATTAGACAATGCTTCTAGGTCCCTCAGGGCCAAAAGCCTCCCTAAAACATGCAGTCTCTCCCCTTCAGGGTGTCCTGAGAGTGCTTTGCTGACATGCAGGGGAAACCTCAAAGGTGCCCAGCCCTGACAATGGCTTCCAGAGCAGCTCCTCATGTCATCCAGCTGCCTAGAATACACCACATTAGCCAAAATGTAACCCACAAGGCAGTGTGGCCTTGTTCTCCTCCCTTTCAGCACGTCTCACCACTTCTGTGCCCCTTGTTCACCCAGGCTGTTGCAGGCAGCACCTGCAAAGTGTGCCATCATCAGCTCCTGGAAACCTCTGGTATGTCAGGGGGACCCAGGACCACCAGATGAGTGGGGTTTGCCAAACCCAGTCTATCACACTGACAGAACTGTAGTCTTATTGTACTGGGACTCACAGCCCAGCTCCACTTGTCCAACCATGAGGTGCAACTCACTGGCTGCTGTCTGGGGCTGTTTGGCAGCCAGACCTCTTCTAACCAGGAGCAATTGTGCTACAGGGAGGGGGCCCAGACTTAAACTTCTCTCCTGCTCTCTTAGTTGCATATATCCCCTTCCAAAGTTTGGAATCCAGGGGAGCCTTGTCTCCCATGAAAAGAGCTCATGATTCCTCAAGGACCTCTGGTTGCTGTTAGGAGTCCCATGCTAACATCTGGTGGCCTTGAAGAGGATTACCTGGAAGGGAGGTATTCAGACAGTGTGGTATCTCACTGCCAAAACTTAATCCAGGAGGCAGAAGAGCAGCCTCATGAGTTCTTGCTGGTGGAGGATGGGGATCAAGAACTTCCCTCTTTTCTGGGCTTGCTGAAGCCATTTCACACCTCTGTTGGTTGACCAGCAGTGGTTTACATAGTCCAAGCTGACTTCTGCCCATGGGAGTGGATAGTCCAGGGTGGTTATGTTGCCTGTGGAACAGCAGGGTTACCCTCAGTTACCCAATGACTGGCAGACGGCTGAGCTGCCTGAAGGTGGTCAGCCTGGCACCAGTAAGGACCAAACCAGATGCTAGGAAAGGAGATGGAATGGTGTAGGATTGCTTTTACTTTTGTTTTTGATAATGATTGCAATTTAGTGTTTGTAGGGTGGAAAGCCATGTGTACACTGTTAGAGATGTGATGAAAGGCACTTTAATGAGCATTTGCCAGAGCATTCATACTCTGGATTTATGGCCTGCAATAGCAGAGGGGAGGATGCTAGTTTCTGTTTCCTGCACCTTTGCAGATCCATAAGCTCTCACTGTTTCTCAGGCACTTCTGTGAGCCAGGACAGAACATGCTCTGTGTTTATGCTCCCTCCTTTCCTGTTAGTAATCTTGCCAGGACCACAGCTCAGATAGGGCTTCAGGGTGTATTTGCTCTAAATGGGCTCTGAAGGGCTCCCTGTGGCCTCAGGGAAGCAGAGGGAATAGGTCTCATCCCTGCTCCACAAGCTTATACTCAGTTAAGTGAGGAGACTGGCCTATACAGAAGTACGGTAAGGAAGGGCTCTAAGCCTGATGAGAGCTGACTCTGTGGGATAGAAAAGAGGGTGATGGCTGGTGCATCACACAGGATCTGTACCCAGTAGCTTTGTTCTCTTTAGGGTAGACAGTTCCTGGGTTGCCATGAGATGGGCACTGGCTTTGAGAGGTGACTGTTTTACCACAGCTTCCTTGGAGGCAGCCTACGGAGCCTTGATGGGAAGAGGTTCTACACTGAACAGCAATGAAGTGCTGCTGTGCTTTGTAGCATGTCTGCTTTCTGGGCTCAAAGCCCTCTGGGGTGGCCTGGTGCTCTCTCAGTCCCTCCTGCCCCAGAGGTGCCCTTCATTGGCATAGGTGATGTCCCTCTCACAGGGGACACCCTCCAGGAGTGTGCTTGAAGACACAAGTGAGGTAGAAGACAGTGTGAAACAGTGATTATGGGTAATGGTCAGGACATACATGGGCAGCATCTACTGTGGATGCCCTGAGGGATGGAGCGAGGTGCTGTAGGGCTCAGCTGGACTGCGCTGGGCTGTGCTGCGCTCTAGCACAGACAAGACCAGCAGGGCTGCTGGCCATTGCTTCATCTGTAAGAGAGGGGGTGGGAAGTCCCACATTTACTACTAGGGACCTGCATGCTCTGGAAAGCTTTTACTCTGCCCTACAGTGAAGTTTTCCATAGCTTTCTGGGGAAATATTGCCTTTGGGAACGACAGTGCCTGTGCCTGCATCAATCCTGTCATCTCAGGCTCTTCTTGGGTTGGGCACACTCAGATGCTCTTCCTCCTCTTCAGCCAGCTCCAGAGGTGATGAGCATGAGCCCTGGAAAGCTGGCTGTGCCAGACTCCTACCAGTCTTGAACTCAGACTCACCTGTTCCTCTGTGCTCAGTACCAAGAAGGATGCTTGTACACTGTTTGCTAGTTGGTCTACCCCATGGTGGTCACCACCTGAGACATGTATGAAAACATCACAGCAGGATGTGACCAGCCAGGCCAAGACTGTATAAGGGACAGGCAGGTTGGATGAGGGCTGTAATTCATGTAATCCAGGAGGAAGCTGTTGGCTCTACACCACAGTCTCTCCAGCCATGGCAGCCTGTCCATGCACACTGATGTGTGTGTAGGAAGTGTGCATAACACCCCTACATTTTGGGAACCCTATCTACCAGATGGGACAACTGGGAACTCAATTTCTGGTACATAGACCATGCAGCATCCTGCTTTTGTGGTTCCAAGTATTGCTCAGCTCCTACTGCCATGATGTTGTATGACTGTCCCCTGGTGGCCCAGTGCCCATGGAGAGCTCATGTGTGCCATCCATTGGGGACAGCTGTCTGTCAGGTGTTTGTTTGGGTACCTTAACGCCTGCTAGCATGGCATGAATACTTCTGGCAGCAGTGCATTGCAGGGGATTTCAGGCAAGCGAGTGTTGCGGTTAGTCTGTGATCTGTAATGATGCTCATTGTGTCAATGTCAGTGGAGCTTATATTGGGGTGTCTTATAATTAGGGATTTCCTTATGGAGTTAGGATACATGCTGGGGAATTTGAATTTATGCTGGGAATGCATAACCCCACTTCTGAAGGAGCATTTTATTTCTGCGAATCTAACTAGATAGGAGTCTTTCTCAGTCACGTGCACATGAGCATCCCTAAAAAGACAGAACAAAATGGCTCAGTGTATTTAATGAGACAAGCATGAGAATTGATTTTGAGCAACTGTAGGATATTAGAAGTCTGGATCAGGATTCAAGTATTACAACAGGGCTTGCTTTTTTGTAGTTCCCACCAGACTGCATGGCAGCGCTTTGGATTTTGTCACTAAATTTGGGGCTGCCATCCTCTTCTCTAATCTTTGATCTCATTTCTCTGGTTTCCTGCTGATATCTCAAGTTTTTGTTCTTGAGATAAGACTACAGGGCTCATGTGAAGAGAAGAGAAGCAGAGCTAGGCTCTGGCTGGGAGTCTGTCTTCGTGTGGGAGACCCTGTTATATGATGTCCCTAAAGTTTTATGCAGCAGATTCTGTCCTGCTCATGAATGCAGACACTAGATGCAGCCAAGCAGCAGATCAGGGGTGCAACCAGGAGTCTGGAGAGGGACACTAGTGATGTAATTCTGCTGCATAAAGGCAGGTGGTTTGGCTCTTCCCTCTGAAGAAGAGGGGTGGGAAGGATGGTGCCAGCTCATGGGGGCTGGCACCCCATGATCCGAGGGCTGGAGCACCTCTCTTACGAGGACAAGCTGGGAGAGTTGGGGTTGTTCAGCCTGGAGAAGAGAAGGCTGCGGGGAGACCTTATTGTGGCCTTCCAGTACTTAAAGGGGAACTATAGGAAAGATGGGGATGATCTCTTTAGCAAGGCCTGTTGTGACAGGACAAGGGGTAACAGTTTTAAACTAAAGGAGGGTAGATTTAGACTGGATAGAAGGAAGATGGTTTTTACTATGAGGGTGGTGAAACACTGGCCCAGGTTGCCCCAAGAGGTGGTCAATGCCCCATCCCTGGAAACATCCAAGGTCAGGTTGGACAGGGCTCTGAGCAACCTGCTCTGGTTGAAGCTGTCCCTGCTCACTGCAGGGGGGTTGGACTAGACGGCCTCTGAAGGTCTCTTCCAACCCAAACCATTCTATGATTCTATGATTTAAATGTGGACATGATGCAACTTCCCAGTCCTCACTCATGCAATACAGACAACATCCAAGCAGCAGCAGCCTGGTTTGGCTGAGAAAGGCAGCCATCCAGCCACTGAATGAACCAAGAAGGTGCTTTTCACATGCAAGAGGACAGAAGCCAGCCAGTAGTCAGCAATGGGGCTCATTTATTATCTCACAAGAATGAACGACTTATACAGCTGCAGTAATGTCAGCAGAACCAAAGCTTTGCCCAGGACTTGAGCTCTGACCATGGGCTTCCTGCTGCGTTGGGCAGCAGTGGGAGGGTTTATGATGGAGAGGATGCATTTGGGAGATCCCTGAGCTGCAGGGAGTGAATTTGAGACTGTTCCCAGTGGCCTGTGTCCTCCTGGTGCCATCATCCCACAAGGCTTATTTCTGTTCCCTCCTACACAAGCTGCCCTTAAATAGGGGAGGGCAAATGCAGCCCCCAAGATGGCTATTCTGCATGGAGGACATGTACCCAAGAACCAACAGCCTCTTCCAGGAGTGAGGTTTGGGGGCGGTGAGGGAGCCAGACCCCATTTCCAGTGCACCTGACCAGGAGCCAGGTGTCTGTAGGCAGGAGAGCCCTGGGTGTGCTGCAGCGTGCAAAGTTGGAGGAAGCGATGAAGGTGGAGGGAGCCCAGTGTTCCCTTGGGCCCCCTGGCCAGGCACTGCTGAATGACCTCAGGCAAACCACGTACATTTCTCCGGGGAGGTATTTGGATTTGGCTGCCTTAGGGTTCAGAGACCCCGTAGACACTGTGAGCCAGTTTGAAAGAGGGGCTGAGCATCCCCAGCTCCTGCTATCATCTGAAAGTGGGGGTCCTGCCCAACCCAGGAGGCTCCCAGTGGATGAAATGGAGCCTCCCAAAACAGAGGTGGGCCAAACCTCAGGTGCACACATGGATACACTGCTTTTAACCCACTTCCTCTGCTCTACTGGTCGATGGCGTGAGGCAGACATGGCCCATTTCCAGGAGTCTGTGGAACCTGTGAAGGACCCTGGAGGACAAGGCCTGAGGTCCCTATGGGTGGTCATGTCATTGCAGTCAGCCATTTCCATGTGTTTCTGCCACAGAGCAATGGCTTTTGCTTGCTAAGACATCTCTGCCTTGAGAAGACATCCTTGGCTTTGCTGCAGGCTCCTCCTGACTTGCGATGCTGTAGGATGATGAGGAGGAGGGTCTCCCTGACCCATCTCCTGAGCTGGTGGGGCTCTCTCCCAGGCAGTCCCTAGCAGGGGAAACACTTACGCAAGGGGTTTATCTCCTCCCATGGCCAGCCCTGAGTATCTGGAGCTCAGTCAGAGCCCTTCCAGGCGAGTGGCAGCTGGCAGAGTGGTGCCAGTTGCCCAGGCAGATATGATGGGGGGTGAGGGTAGATGGGTTGTACTGGTGCTTTACATGGAGCAGCCTGCGGTCACCTTGCTGGCCACCCGGCACTGGGGCTGGCCCTCAGTGTATGGTGTGGGGCTGTTCGGCATGGCTACTTGGAGGAGGTTTATAAGTGAGATGTGTAGGGTGGCGTGGGTGGGGAGGGGAAGAAGGCTATCCGGAGGCTGCTGCTGGCTGGATCTTGACTCTCTGAAGTGATCAGCACCTCACTGTCATTGAGGCAGGGACAATGCTCAGAGAAACCCCTTTCCTTCCCCCTGGTGCCCACCCTTTGCTGGCAGGGGACAAGCGTCATGGAGGGGAAGCTGTAGCTGTCGAGGATGGGGTGCACTCCCAGGGAATCAGGTGTCTCGAATATGTGGTCAATGTCGGAGAAGCTCACCAGAGCCTGGGTGGAGTCATAGGAGCTTTTCTCAATGTCATCAACCCTGCAGGACTGGGGGTAGCTCCCCTTGTCCTGGCCCTTCTGCCTCAGTAGGCGGAGGTCATCTCTGAAGTGGGGATTGAAGAGCAGGTAGAGCAAGGGGTTCAGGCAGGCAGGCAGGGGCAGGACCACAAGGAGGACAGATTTGATGACCTCTGGGGTGATGAGGAAGAGGTTGAGTGTGGAGGAGAAGGTGAGGAAGGCCACTGGGCAGTAGAGGAGGCAGTTGGTGAAGATCAGCCAGGCTACATGCTTGACCATGGCACAGTCCCAGACAGCACTGAACTCCCCCTTCAGCAGGTTGCAGTAGAGTCGAATGTAGGTGCCCGTGATAGTCAGGAAGCAGAGCATATTTGTCATCACCAAGGCCACAGTGAAGCCCAGGGTGGCGGGTTTCCCATGTGGGATGGGATATGGGAGGCAGAGAGGGGACGCTCCATATTCCCCAATGGAGAAGAGAGGCAGAGTGGCAGCCACAGAGGACAGCAATAGGCAGCAAAAGGCAGCAGCCTTGACCTTGCCTAAGGAGGGTGACTTTCCATAGCCCCGCACACAGGAGACTGAAATGCTGCACTGAATGGCAGCCAATGTCAGCAGAAAGATGGCAGCCTCGGAGGCAAACACCGACAGGAACCCCGTCACCTTGCAGCCTGCACCGGTCTCCCATCTGGCACCGTGTTTGGCAAACTGGCCGTAGGTCAGGGCGTCGACGAGAGCCAGCATACTGCAGTAAATGCCAGTCAGCATGTTGGCTCCAGCTATGGAGCCGACAATGAACTTAACTGGAGAGAGGTAGCTGGGAGAGGCAAAGACAGCCAGGATGACCAGCCCGTTGCAGAGCACCGAGACCAGAACAATGACCCAGACTCCCAGGCGGATGATCGAGCTCTCAAACAAGTGATCACAAGGCTTGAAGGGACCTGGAAGAAAACAAAACCTGAAGTTAAACCCAGAATATACCTCTCTGCTCTGGTGGTGCTGCTCAGAGCAGCAGCCAGGTCCCAGCCCTCTCCTGACCCCACCAGCCCCTTGCCTATTGAATGCTGAGGTCTGGAAAGGAGCATTCAACATTGTCTGCCTTATTCTGCAGCAGGATGGCAGTAGTGCTGCCGCTTGGCTCTGTCCCAGCTCCCCTGTACTCCTGTCCCCACATTGGGGTGCCTCTGGCATGCCGACCCGGGCTTCCTCTTAGACCTCATCCAGGGCAGAAATGAGGTGCAGGGAGAAGTCCTATGTGAAATGTGAGAGACGGCAAACTTATCAGAGCTCCCAAAATGTAAAAAGGCCGGGGCCTGGTATTGCCACCCCATGACTGTATGCATGGTGAAGCCTTTCTGCTCTCATATCCCACCTGCCCTATGCTGTTCAATGGGGCAGAGTCTGAGCTCCAGATGGGCCTTTGTCCAAAGGAACTCATGGCCATAATGCCCCACATTTCTGTGGGACTCCAGACCCAGTAACACTCCTGGTGACAGCCTGGCATTTGGGCCACTGTGCCATTAGCTGCTCCTTCTCAGGTACCCCCTGGGATCTTGTGGTTGGTGGTGTGGAGATGTGCAAGAGATAGCAGGATGCTGCATCCAGCTCTGACATCACCAACCTCTGCCCCTGTATTTAAGACCTTGGCTAAGTGGTGTCTTATTGTTTCTGCATGAATGACCTCTGCATGGAGGGGATGGCCAAGATGAGATGAAGTGTTAGAGCAGGAGGGAGAGACAGCAGGTGGGAAGGAAGAGAGGGAGGGAGCTGGGGTGACAGGGAAGGGACAGAGGGGTCTGGGCAAGGAGAGCGTGAGAGGATGTCAGGAGAAAGAAGGGTGGAGGATGGACATGGGGAGAAAGAGTGAGAAGGGAAGGTAATGGAGGGGTAAGAAGGGACTGGTGGTGGGTGCTGTTTACCAAAAGAAAAAGAAGAGAGCGGGGAGAGAGTGAAATGAGAGAGAGTTGCCTCTGTGAGGGATTCAGATGTTATAGTGAGGGGCTCAGGGGCTCTTTGCTCTTCAGCAAAGACAGAAACAGGACAGGCCAAATTTTAGGCAGTAGAGAACAAAAGAAATTAGAGTAAACTCAGAAATCTTGTTCAGCTCAAAAGGGGTCTTCGGCTGGCTGTCCTCAGAGAGCCAGCACCTCTGTACCCAGGCAGCAGGTCATGCCCTCTGCTAAAATCTTGTTCCTTCTTGTCTCTTTTGCAGCAAAATCAGTAGGAAAAGTGAAAACTCCCTCCCTGCCAGTGTCCCTCAGCTGCCTGGATGGAGTCAGGCCTCTCCAGCTTCCAGCTGTGCTTGTGTAGGACACCACTGAGCTGTGAACGGGGAAAAAATCAGAAGGCAGCCTCCTTGTGTCCCAGCCAGACTTTGCCTGCTGGCATGTTTTCAGTGGAAGTAAGGAGAAAGTGGCTGGGTGCAGTCCAGCACCAACCTTCTCTCCCTTTCTCAGGAAACAGAGTAAAGTACCCCTGCAGTTTGCAGTGCTGCAAGTATGATTGGGAGATCAAGGACAAGGTCTTATCATGCAATATTCTGGGCTGGCTGGGACAAAACAAGGTCTAAGTCTTGCAAGGGAACAGGAGCTTCTTGAGAGCCAGAGTCTGACCGTGGGCAGGTTGGTGAATGGAGGAGCTGATGATACCTGGGACTCCTGGTCAGGGATACCATGACCCTGTCCGCTCCTCATAAGAGGGCAGCTTCATCCCAGTGGGAGAAGGAAGCTTGTCCCCAGTTTGGCCAAAGCCCAACCATTCAGGCTTCTGATCCGCATGTCTGTGAGACACTGCAGGAAGGGTCATATGATCCTGGGGATTTAGACAAGCTCAGAAGATCCCAGCTGTGTTCAAAGGGTTTCCCTGGCTGCTCACCGGGGCTTGGTGTGCACTGAATAGTGGGGTGCAGCTTTGATTCCTCAAGATCCAGCTGGAGGTCATCTGCATCTAGGTCATCTGGGGAGAAAACAATGAGAAATGATGCTCAGAGAAGAACAAGCAGGGCCATCAGGGCTAGCTGGGCCAGAAGCTTTTCCCACTGCCTGTCCTCCACACAGACCTTCTTAGCAGTTCCTAGCCCACAGGTTCAAAGTAGCTGCTGGTGTCCAGTTTGTCCCCTGCAGTCACTGATGTAGAGGGAGAAGGTCTTGTAGACATTGGTGGGCTGCAATGTGGCCAACCTCTCTGTTTTTAGGTTAATGCCAGTGTTTGAAGTGTAAGACTGTGTGACTGCAGATCCCTCCTCCCAGAGTGCTTTATTAAAAATAAAGAAATACTCTAGCCTATGTGGTTACAGAAAACAAAGCCTTCAAATGCATCTTCTAAATGCAAATTTTCTGGGCAGGCCTTGTCCAATGTTAGTTCATCAACAAGGACTTTAGAGCTTTGTTCAAAGAGAGTTATTAGCTTCTACTTGCAGCACAAATTCATCAGCAGGCACCACCTCCACCCCCACTGAACAGCTCAGAAGCAAAAAAACAAGAGAACCCAACATTTATTGCTTTATTTTATGTTCTGTGATTTCTTGGGACTGTGGTGCCTTGTTTTTAACCCTGGAGGTTCCCAGTCCTGGATTTGCTTAAAGGCGGGCCCATGTCCGCAGACTTTGGATCTGTGGGGTTTATGCAACCAGACTGCACTGCCCTCGGAGCCCAGCCTGCTGGCCCAGCATCTCCGTCATGCTGGCAGCTGCACCCTGAGCCAGGCTCGGGCTCTCTGAAGGTCAGGCAGAGACTCCCTGGCTGAGGGAGAGCTGCTGGAAGAGAATGGAGCTGAGACCACAGCTGTGTTTTTGATGGCCTGTAGGTGTAGGTCATCACTAAGGAGAATGGCATCCTCTTAATCTAATCCAAGACATGCTTTTCTGCTTTGTTCCTTGTTCCTCTTCTCAAACTACTGCTGATTCACAACACTGGGATGCAGTGAGGACAGCTGCTGTCCCTCTGTACCATCCCCACCCATGGCACCAGCACAGCCTTCTGCTCCCCGTGGAGATCCCCAGAGGGTTTTCTGCATGTGGGAGGAAGGGCAAGGGACATGTTTTGTGCTTGCCACAGCTGGGTAGCCAGGGAGCTGGATCTGTGGCTGTGGGTTGAACTCTCCCTTGGGTGATATGGACTGATGCCGGTGCCGAGGTGTGCACCTGGCAGCTGAGACACTGGCCAGGAAAGAGAGTTTCCACAGTGCTGAAGATATGGCTAGCCTAAGTGGGATTTAGTTGCCTGATCTGCTTAGAAATGGTGCCTCTCATGAGGTCTGCTCCCTGCCTGTGTTTGAAAATACAACTGGGATTATTTGATTAAAGAATGATGACAAATAACATGTTATCTTTAGTGCCTCCTGACAAGCATTGTGGCTTTCTCAGCTTCAGTGAGCTTTGGAAAAAATCCGCCATTTTAAAAATGTCTGCAGAAGAGTTGAAATATTACTGCTGCTTTGGAGTCTGGCGAGAAAACACTCACAGTGGGATGGAAAAATATTTCTTCCTTGTATTTTATAGTCTTATAAATCTCCAGTGTCTTTTCCATCCACAGAGCAGAGGCTGTGATGTGCAGTCATGATACTCAAATCGATGCAGAGACTTGCACTTTCTGTGCCCCCCTGCTACCCAACCCATGGTAATGTTAAAGCCTAATCTGCCCCCATTCCTTTTCATTTCAAGGGCCAGAATGCACAAAGACTGGTTTTTAAGCATAGGTTAAACATTTGCACGAAGTGAAGGAGTGATCTTTTGTTTTGCCTGGACTACTGAGCTAGCTGCAAATTGCAAAGCAATCCTTGGCCAGCACAGCGGGATTCAAAGCAGAAAATGTACATCTCTCTGCTGGAAATCAGTACTTCTCCCAGCCTGGGAACTGTAGAGAAAAGAAAATGGCTGTTGTGCTCTAGCAAGGTAGACTACATTGTTTTTGAAATAGCCCTTATTTACTTTAATTTTGCTAAAGCACCTCCACTTTCTGAGGTCTTATGGAAAAAACCCACTTTGCTAGTAGTGCCCTTTCCATGGAAAATGGTTCCCAGCCAGCTGTACCAACACCAAAGTGGGAGGAAGAGGAGGAGAATTGCTGGAGAAGGGGTAGAACAAAAAACATTAGGCTGGATGCTTCTTCCCCTTTTGTGTTTGCCTTAGCCAGGGCAGTCCCCACATGGGGTTTGCAGACAACTGCTCTCTCCCTCAGAGTTAGGGCATGGGTGGCTGCAAGGGGCCTAGGCAGGTGCTTTCTGGGGGACTTGAGTAACCTTCTTGAGTGACAGAAGCAGGAAAAGTGTAGCTCTAAGGACCCTCCAGGGTTTGCTGGATGGATGCAAAAGTTAATTAGTCAGCTTTACAAGCTAATGGAGGTGCTGGACTGGGTAAAGCAGTGTCCTATTGTCAAGGATAACCATACAAGTGTGTTCTCTTCTCGCTTTCTATAGCTTTGTTCCGTAATTGCAAACATATGCTTGTAAGTAAATACATCCCTTTCTATCCTCAAACCAGTGGTCCTGAAGGGGGGTGCTGGGGCTGTGATGGAAGTGCCCCATGGCAGTGGTAGTACTTGCACACTGCCTGTCCTTCCTCTGCAGCCAATTTTGGAAGGACGGCAGGAGCAAGCTGCCGGCGCATGCTGTGCGGATGTCCTGTGTGACAAGCCCCTGGTCATCTTTGGGCTGCTGCCCAGCCACATGGAACAGGCTTGGGCAGGGGGTATCCGCTAAACGCTGCCAATTATAATCCAAAGAGGCATATCCCAAGCACTGAAAATTTTGTAAACAGGACCTTAAATATCTGTTGTGACAAGGTGACAAAGTGATGAGACATGCACTAACCACAGACCTTTGGGCCTTGGGTGACTGTTACTCAGATGTGAATGGACACACTTGGGTGGTGTCCAGGGGGTTTCTGGGCATCCAGGGCCCTGGGAGGCTGGGAGAGAGCTGAGCTGGGCCTGGGGTCCATGGCACCATATGCACTCTGTGGCTGGAGTCAAATGGTCCCTTGGATGCTGGGCTCAGCTGAGGGATGGGTGCTGGATACAGGAGCAGGACAAGCTGCGGGAGGCAGCATTGCCTGGCTGCTGGAGCAGGGCTGTGCCATGGGGGACCTATTTCTCGCCCCTGTATGGCTGCCTGGGACAAGTTGCTTTTCACCACCTGGATGTGAGGTTCTGCAGGTTTTGTAAAGGGCTCCTCAGTCCCTTGCTGGAAGCACTGTGCAAGGCTGAGAGGACACAGCTATATGGAAGCATGGCCTATCCCTCTCACAAGTTCTCCCACAGCATCCAACCACCCTGACAAGCCTGGTTGTACACTGCAGGGACAGAGCCCTGAGTAATTTTCTCTTAACGAGACCACTTTATCTCTTGCATGGAAGGAATGTTTGGGAGCTTTTTTCCTCTTTAATGAGGAAGTGTTACAAGATTCATATAACACAGCTGAATACCACTGGTGGCCATCAGAAAGAAAGCACTGGGAACAGAAATAATGCAACAATTAATTAAGTAAAATAGCAATATCATAAAACCCACATCATCAATAGTAGACCATGCATTGCTGAATGGTAATGAGAGTCATCTGCAAGAGCTGCACATTGTAAGGAAGGATGTTCTTGTGCATTTCACATTTGCACCTCTGTGGTTTGGTATTTCAAGACAAACCCAATGCTTTAACATCTGAAAATGTGAGCTTTTATGAGCTGCTAATAGTCTCATCTGGCACATCTCAGAATCAGTCAGCATTCCCCTCTTGTCCTAATATCTCATGAACACACATATAATCCATGAGGCTGAGACTGGCTTGGAGGCCTGGGAGCCTGCGGCAGGTATCAGTCTGCTGACAGAGCCAGGAGAGACTATCCTTTGAGGCATCAAATGTTTTTGTGCCCAGCAAGAGCAGGTCTGTAAGCAGTACTATGGGCCATGGTCACAAACCAGGTATTTTCACAGATGCTGTAATTTACTGGGCAAACACCCCAAGTATATGCAGAAGGACTGTTAAAATATGGGCTGCATTAATGATGGAAAAACTGACCCAGATGAGAAGAAATTCCTGCAGCAATGACTGTAACATATGGCTCCTCTGTAATGCCTGCTCAGTGTAACCACCAAATCTACCATGCTTCCAGGAGCCACATCATGCTGGTAGGAATCACACTTGCTAGCCTCTGGCTGGACTTTTTACATTGCTAAAGCTTATTTTTAGTCTGTGAAGGATCAGGGCAGGGCAGATGGCAGGAGCAGGGACGCAGGGCTCATGACTCACTCACTGGCTGTGTCATAAAGTGACTGGGTCATCCTGGCTTCCACCACTGCTATAACACAGAGAATCCAACTGCTCTGGGTCAATACCTGTCTCCAGATATAATCCTGTCTGCTTAGGATGCAGGAGGAGATTCTGCAGAGCTCCTGGTCATAGCTGGGTGCATGGTGATCCCAGGAGCAGGTGAGTCAAGTGCTCCCCAGGGACTCAGCCCTCTCCCCATCTCCTACAGGCACACAGCGTGATGTAGTTTTGCCTACAGGCCGTTTCAGGCTTGGAAGTGCATGTGGCCTCTATTTACACAAACATGTAAACAAATGCAGCATCCAAGCTGTGTCCTGAAATGCTATTTCCACTCTCCAGCAGTTACAGAGGAAGCAAAGAGGCTCATGGTTTTCTTCACATTATTTTGAGATTCCCTTGCAAAGGGATCACACCAGCTTTCCTGGAGCTGCTGTTGTGCTGTGAGACTGTGGGTACAGGAGGTGTGCTTTGCACACTCCTATGCTGGTCTCATGCAACAGACTTCATGGAGATCTATGCAGAAGTGCATTTTGGAGCACAAAATAAATTGACTCTTGAACAGAAAGTGCTGCTTTAACTGTGGAGCCACTTCTGCCCTGCATAGGCTAGCCCTCGTGCTGAGCTCATCATATTCCCCAAACATGTCCTTTTGTTCATACCTGACCTTGGTAACCCTGACCTTTGCTGTAGCATCAGGGTATGTGCACAAAAGTAGCACAGACACAGGTCTCTCTGCCTCCAGCCAGCTGCACATTCCAGTTCTCTGGGTTCTTTCTCTTCAGATTAATCCTAGGGTCCATCCTCTGTATGTTGTAGCAACAAAGACCGATGTCCTGCCAAAGGCTCTGTACTGCCCAGAAATCTAATGACCAAGCCCAGAAGCTCTCCCATGTAACCTCAGCCACCTTTCAGTGGCTTGGGTAGTCTTCCTCTATAGTCAGCAAGGCCAGATTAGCAAATGTGTCCATGCTGTTGAGGATTGCCAGATCTTTCTGTTAGATTATGAAAGTTTGGATGCACCAGATCAGCTCTTTCTCCAATGCAGTGACACTAATTGAAGCCCATTCACAACAACTGGCCACCAGAGCTGGAGAAGGATCTGTCTGCCTTCCCTGAGGCAGATGTAACTCCATGGCTGGCAGTGGGACCACTCCTGCAAATGCAGGATCACATCCTAGCTCGCAGCCCTGCCCATGGATTGATCACCATTCAGCCCAGTTTACTTACAGTGATTATCAGCATGATCTGGAAACAATTCCATGGTCCTCTTGTGGGGATCCTCCTCCTCAGGGCTCCTATCTTCTGCCTCCCATTGGTTGGACATCTTGAAGAAGCTGCTGCAGCTTCCATAGGCGCAGCACTGGTAGGCAAAAGGTACCTCAAGGACTCTGCAAAGGGGGAAAGCAGAACTTTTAGGTGCATCGCCTCCGTGACCTGACTCTCCATTGCTTTCCACTTTTTGCTTCATTTCCATATGTGACAAAAGCCAGTCTATCAGGTGATGGTTACATCAGGGCTTTGGAGCAGGTTAGAGCAGGACTTTGCTCTGGAGAAGGACTCTGTAGGACAGAGTGTGGACCCAAGTCACCCCACGATGTCTCTGCACTGCCCCACTTTTGGCACGTAAGACACTGTCTGTCAATAGGATTTCGTCAAACACCAGGTTTGGAAACTGCACTAAAGGTCCTGGATAATTTCTAAAAACTTTTTTGCAGTTCTCCAGACTGAATTAGCCTCTCTTTCCCATGCCCTCTGGCCAGATGCCATGTGCATGTGGAGTCTTCATTTTTTAACTCAAGGCCACTTTTTGCTACCATCCTTTCTTTTGTTCAAGGTGAGAAGCTTTCTGAGAGCTTGAGCAAGTGCAAGGTCCCCCTTGCTTGTTGCTGAAGGTCAAAGAGACACCTCCAAACTCCGGTTCCATGAGCATGGCTCATGCCTGCCAGCTCAGGAAGGGAAATCTCAGGTTTCTCAAGTGTAGAAAGTTATTTGAATATGTCTGATTTCTACATGAAAGTAGAATTTTTAGTTATTAATTATAGCATGTATTACAAGGTTAATTAAACTGCAGCTGAACTTCATCTGGATGAAATACCAGGCTATCAGTCAGCAGCTGCGTTTTCTTCAAAGACAGCAAACTCCTGCTTTGCTGGAAGTCAGGAAGACTGCTGATGAAGGCAAAGGAACCTCAGGTTTTCCAGACAATTAAGGTCTTCTGACAAGATCAGTAAATACGGTGAAACTCTATATTCTAAAAATATGCTTTTGTTTTAAGTTCCCAAACATTTCTGGCTGAGCCCCGGGAGGCTATGGAAACTGTATACAAGCTTGCTTCCTGTTATAAGCTCCAAATTAAATCCTATTATTGAAAGGTGGTAGGGACGTACAGATCCTCCCAGAATGGCTGATTCCTGTGGACATATGCCCCAAGAATAAGACTACTTAATTGCAGTACCCCAAAATTTAGGAAATATTAATGGGTTCATCATCTAGTGTAGTTCAATGAACCACTCCTGCAGACTCAGTCTCCCTGGTACAAATCCAAACAGCTCCACAGATGTCAACAATGGAATTAGTTTAGAGGAGGAACACCCCTGGAAGTGCTGAACTTGACCCACTGTGCACAAAGCACTGGCATCTTGGGTGTGGGAAAACCTCCAGAAGCTTCTGGGATCCCCTGCCATTTGGAAACTGGTCATGCAGCAGATCCCAGCTATGATGAGTCAAAAAAGTCAGAAGAGAAAGCCCTGCAGGCACGACTGCTGAGGCAGACTGAAGTGACAGCTCCACGCTTTTCGTTGGACCTGAGCTATTAAGCCCAATGTTGGTGCAGTGACCTGTGACCCCAGCAGTGGGTGTCTAAATTTGAGAAGCTCCAGCCTTGGAAACCCATACTGGATGAGTGGGAGCATCAGCTCCTGCATCCTTGGCTCCAAGGGAACTACCTGGGAGACCCAAGCAAAAGATGGCTTCACCTCAGGGGAATTTGAGTCATCTGAACCATGGGTCCCTCAGCCTGATGGCAGGTGCTATGTTGGAGACCCACCACTAAGCTGGGTCATGGGAACCAGAGCCTGTAGTGCAGCACTGTGCTCCGAGCCTTTTTCAGCCTCGTCTTGCTCAGTTCGACCCCTTCGGGCTCCTCATAATCCATAGCAGACAAGACATGGCCACCCAAACAGAGTTTACTGAAGGAAAGCTGGATGTCATTAGCTAGGACTGGCTTCTGGGAATGTTTTCCACTGAAAAGAGCCCTGATCTGGGCCTGATCCATGCTTTCCACTTGTGTGTGTGTTTGGGGTGGGAGTGGGGGGTCTGGGGAGTGCATCACCGCTCTCCCATGGAAGACTTTAAAAGATGAGGCGCGTTAGTAGCAGATGAAGCTTCCTCAACCTATTGCCCTGAAAGGATGGAGGAAAGCATGAGATAAACAAGGAAAGCAGGAGTCTGATTGCTATAAGCAAATACCAGCTGTGCTGAGTGCCAAAAGTGAAAGAGCCAACAGCACCAGTACCTCATTTTGGGAAAGCTCTCCTTGGTGAAGGGCTCGGAGAGAGCTGGGTTGCCTTGGAGCTTCAGATGGGTCAGTCCACCCAAACCATCCAGAGGCAGTGTGACCAGCTGGTTATCACTCAAGTCCCTGATGAAGAAAAAGCAGAGAGTGAGACTGTGATCAGGGTTTTGCTGCTAGTGGTATCTCAGCCAAGCAGAGGCTTGGAGAGCTATGCTGCCTGCCTTGATTGCTCCTTCAAATGTGATGCTGAAATGGGGCTAAGTGTTGCATGGGGACCAGGATCCCCTGGAGATAAATGGATTGATACTGCAGTCCCTGGGGTCAAGGAGGGGCAGGGGTTAATGCCTATGCTTAAAGCTCTGGGTGGTATCTACTTCCCTGTGCACATATTTGCCCCATGCGTCTCTTCCCCCATAATAGGGCAGGTATGATTGCAGCTCCCAGCTCATAAAATGTCCAAGAGTCTTAGTGAGGGGGGCTGAGGACTGGGGATCCCTCCAGAGCCAGCAAAGATGGTCTTCAATGACTCTTGCTGAAATGGTCTATCATGCTGATCTTTCATAAAGGTATCAAAGGCAGGTATGAGAGCATCAGAAAGTGGAGGTACTGACTTAAGTATTCAAGGTGAAAGCATCTTGAAGATGGCCCCTTATGCACTCTGATCATCCCTCTAATTTGATAGGAAACCTTGGGATTTGGTCTGCCCTTGTCAGCACCGAGACATGCACCTCAGCACTGCAGCCTTCTGATATCTAAGTGCCAGATGTCCCTCTAGCTTGGGAAGTCAGTCTGAGGTCCTCAGATACCTATTGTCCATGGCCCACTGTGAAAGAAATATCATTGCAACTTACAGCTTGGTGAGCGAGTGCAGGGTCACAAAGGCTTCAGGGTGAATAAACTGAATGTAATTCCAGCTCAGGTCTCTGCAAGGCAAGGACATGCCAGTAAGAGGGGTGCAGAGCAGGACAGTGAAGCTGCTGACACTGGCCTGGTCAAGGGGTTCAATGTGAGCAAATGTGGGATCTGTAGCCTCTTGGTTGGCAGTGAGTTCTGTCTCATTGCAGCTCCCTGGAGACAAATACACTTGGGTCTATAGATGGGTGGTTTCTAACAGAGGGCACAAGAGTTTGCCTTGCAGGAGGTCCTCTACCAAGACCAATGGGAAAAGTTAATTTTTTGGTTAATTTCTGCAAATTTGGAGCTTTAATGCTAACATGCTAAACCTCAGAGCATTAGACAGGTTAGGCCTTAGTGCCAGAGTGTCCCTGATATGGTCACACCGCTGGGTGCCCAGGCAAGGGCAAATAGGGTCAGGAGCTGTGTGGAAGACAAACCAAGGTCATCTTAGTGTCACATACAGTTGGCTTGGTTTTGGGGAGGATTCCCTGAAGCTCTGCTTCCATCTGAGCTGGAGGCCTCATCTCCCACTGTCATCAACAGAAAGGAACCTGCATATCAAGAAGCATTTCTTCTCCTATGGCTGACTACACAAGCAATCTTCTACATATATATACATCTCTCCAGCTCTGAAGGGAGCCAGGGGTGCCTGCCCAGATGTGTGTGTCTCACTGTAGAAGGCTAAAGTTGGATGAGTTGAATCCTTCCCACAGGGACCCAGAACATACCCATAGGCAAATGCTAGAGCTTACACGGTCAGCTGTACATTTATCTGACTATACTGTGGCAGCAGCATGCTTGTATTTGCATGCTTGTCTGTAGTGTTACACATAATATGTGAGTGTTCCTGTGCAGTTATAAACATGGTGTACGTGACACTCATGGGATCTGTAGGAATGCTGGCCTATTAAATGACACTTAAATTGCTGCACCATGGGAAAAAGCTTTTGTGTGATTCAGTTCACTTCATAACAGAAGAGTAAATAAAGACCATCAGCACTTGGAGGACTCTTCCCACATGCCACAGGGAGAATCATGCCCTGCAGAGCCTTGCCAGCTTCTCAAAGGTGCTGAGCACTTAAGTGGGCTACTGCAAGGTCACTATGCATGTTTGACATGTGCATGCCTGTATGCACTTAATACGTCTAACATGCTTTTGAGTTAGGAGGCAGTTCCAAATCAAATGGGATGTTCTGCACGGATGTTCCAGGAGTGCATGGCCCAGGACTAGCATGTGTAAGGAAAGGGGTGCTAGAACTCATGCACACCATGGCAAATCCCAGCCATGAGTCCATGTCTGCATGGGCATTTAGGAGGCGGGTGTCCGTAATGTGTGCTGTACAACATGTTAGTTGCAGCGTGTGGTTAGAGCATGTCGTATGGAGTGTCTGCACGCCTGGCAGGTAATGAGTTCATTTACAGGGTGTGTCTGCATGCAGAAGGGACACCAGGGAGAAGGTCTGTGCGCGTTCTTTTGTAAGGGGAAGTGGAAGAGGGACTGGACAGCAAAGCCTCCAAGCAGAGGCAGAGGGAGTGGGGTTGGGAAACTCCACATCAGCCTGGCTGGGTGCTCACGGTTCCCCTCTCCCCAGCAAAAAGCCCAGTCATTTCCCCTGCCAGACAAGACTTACATGGAGCGCAAAGCCATCAGCTGCACAAAGGTGTCTGCTCTGATTTCGTGGATCCTGTTGTGCTGGAGACCGCTGAAAAAACAGAAACTGGTTTGAGAAAATAGCTGAAGGCAGCATTCATACTTTGTAGGGATCCTTGTCCCGTGGCAGCAGATGCAAACTGTCACAGTGGAATTTGTCATTCAAGCTTGGGAGACCTACTCTTATTTCAAGGGGTAAACAGGATGAACAACAAAACACCTCAAAACCATTCTCTTCTATGGGCAGCTCCAGGGCTCAGAAAGCCTCTCCTTTTGATGCCATCATGGCACAGTAAAGTGCCATTGATGTGCAGTGGTTAAAGGTGCCCCATTATCTCCAAAGCCGCACTGGTTTCCCTCTCTGCTCCACTGTGAGTCTGCAAATGCTTAGTCCAGAGCAAAAGAGGAGTGCTTGGATCTGGTAAGTCAGCACACAGCTCTGTGTGACCCTTCAGGAAGGACTATATGGTGCTGTCCTTTGCCTCGGTGATGATGAAGGGGGTTTGTGGGCTGAAGGCATTTCAGCTTTTCATGAAGAAGTATCCTGATGTTTTGCTGAACCCACCATCCACATCCTGTATGTGTATTTTCAGCCCCCACACACCTGCCCTCCAGCAGCCTCCTGCACTCCCCAGGGCAGGGGAGGGAGCAGGGTAAGAGCTGACACAGTGTTTGCTGACTGACCTATGCACTCTCCATGCCCCTTGAGAGACATCCAGAACTGATCCAAACATCCACTTTGTGGGAATCATTCACAGTTTTTCAGTTTTCTTTTCCCTAGTGTGGAACAATGGTGAATTTCAGGAACTTTAAAAATTCCTGAAAAATGCTCATCATGAATTCCCAGACCTGCAGAAGTGGTCTCCTTGGTGTGTGACCTTCTGCAAGGGGAGACAGCCACTGCCTAGTGCTCTGCCGACAACTGCCCAGGGTGTTTGTTGGGTAGCTAACTGTCGGGTACCTAACGGACAATGGACACATACTGAACAATCCAGACCAGGTTAGCCTGGGCTGTTGGGGAAAAGCAGATCTGCAGTCTGCAGGCTAACCACCGAAAGTAAGTGAAAACAGAAAGATGATAAACAAGAACACAGTGACCTTGGTGGGCAGCCTGATAGTCAAGGACGAGCACATAGTTTGGTATTTGTTACTCTCTGTAAAAATAACCTTTAGTAACCTTTGTAAGCACCAATCAGAACACAGTGTAGACGAACACAGATTGTTATATTAGCGTCTTGATTCTGTAATAAAGCTGACATTTGCTAGATCATATTGATCGTCCGCTGTGTCCGTGACTTCCACGTCTACAGCTAACCTGTCTTTAGACTCCAAAATGATCTTGACTTATCTCACACAAGGACCTGCACATGATGGCTGTAATGTCTCAGCTGGTATTTGGCCACACATTCATGTCTCAGAGATAGGGGCTTGAGGCTCTCTTATCTGCTCTACTGCTGGTTTCTCAATGCCCCACGTAGCCAAGAAGGCATTGCTCCTGCTTCTGTCTAAGATTTCAAGTGAGGGCCATGGGAAGCTCTGCACAAATTTGGGCGTTTCACTGAGTGGGAGAGGTGGAGCTTGGGAAGCAGGGGTATTGGAGCAAGCTAGTGAAAAATAATTCAAGGATGTTTAGCTGCATGGGACCACCTCTGTGCTGCAGCTAAAAACCTGCACATTGGCAGTTACAGCAGAGTGACTGGCACACCTAAGTTGTTTGCATGCCAGGCTGTACCACCATGCACCACCAGACTTGTTTCCAACCTATTTCCCAGCAGGAATGCTGGTGCCTGGTGGGGGTGGGGCTTACAGGATGATAACTTTGGGCTTAAGGGACCAAATACTCATTTTGTAAGAAAATGTTAATTTATGACACAGTCAGTCTGACTTAAGTGTTCTGAAAGACGGATTTACTGTGCTTTTATATTAAAGATAAATCTGAATTGGTGCATTATAAAATATTGTAAGAAGAAATTTAGGCACAATGTGTGAAACTACAGGTTTGGAATTCTGAAAGTTGGTCCTTTTTTCAACGTCTTTTCTATTTTTTCAAACATTTTCCTGGGGGTACTTTAGATAAAAATACATCCAGCTCTAACTCTGTCATCAGAGCTCCTGAAGAGGCAGCAAGGTCTTTGTAACTCTCGTTTTCATGTGATTTCACACAGTGTCCTAACATCCAGTTTTGCTAAGGCTGGACACTGTCTCCCACAGCGTCCTCCTAGAGAAGCTGGCTGCTCATGGCTTAGACAGGTGTACTCTTTGCTGGGTAAAAAACCGGCCGGATGGCAGAGCCCAGAGAGTTGTGGTGAACCGAGCTAAATCCAGTTGGCGGCTGGTCACGAGCGGGGTTCCCCGGGGCTCAGTGTTGGGGCCAGACTCGTTTAGGATCTTTATCACTGATCGGGATGAGGGGATCGAGTGCGCCCTCAGTAAGTTTGCAGACGACACCAAGCTGGGCGGGAGCGTCGATCTGCTCGAGGGCAGGAAGGCTCTGCAGAGGGATCTGGACAGGCTGGATCGATGGGCCGAGGCCAATCGTATGAGGTTTTACAAGGCCAAGTGCCGGGTCCTGCCCTTTGGTCACAACAACCCCACGCAACACTACAGGCCTGGGGAAGAGTGGCTGGAAAGCTGGCTGGTGGAGAAGNGAGAAGGGCAGCGGAGCTGGGGAAGGGTCTGGAGAGCAGGTCTGATGGGGGGCGGCTGAGGGAGCTGGGGGGGCTCAGCCTGGAGAAGAGGAGGCTGAGGGGAGCCCTCATCGCTCTCTGCAGCTACCTGAGAGGAGGCTGTGGTGAGGGGGGGGGTCGGTCTCTTCTCCCAAGTTACTAGTGATAGGATGAGAAGAAATGGCCTCAAGCTCCGCCAGGGGAGGTTTAGATTGGATATTAGGAAAAATTTCTTCACTGCAAGAGTAGTCAGGCACTGGCACAGGCTGCCCAGAGAGGTGGGGGAGTCACCATCCCTGGGGGTGTTCAAAAAACGTGTAGACGTGGTACGTGGGGATATGGTTTAGGAGGCCTGGGGGTGCTGGGTTCATGGTTGGACTTGATGATCTTGGAAGTCTTTTCCAACCGTAATGATTCTATGATTCTATGGATGAACTGGTCTGGCCATCCAGGCTGGGGTGCTGCAGAAAGAAGGGACAACCTCTGCAGTGTATTTTTGTGGGGATGCTGCTCCCACACACCTATCCTTCCAGGCTGCAGAATTCTATAAATTATCATGGAGTCTATTACTTTAATTTTTTTTCTCAAAAAGGTCAAGAACTTCTGTTAGATTCAAGTGTATAGATATCCAGACACTTCAAACTGAACATGAATAACTCTGTCTCAGAGCAACAGAAGTGCCCAGAGGAGACCCAGTTCAAGTGCTACACATGAGGAAAACATCAGTCTTCTCTACAGAGTGGATAGCCCTGAGCAGTGTGGGAAAGAGCTGCTTTGGGCCCATGGTTTGGGACTCCTCCTTGAAGCAGAAGACATTTATGGTATAGATAAACCCCATTCTTGAATGTGCTCATACTGGGACTTGAGTTAGTGACTTAAAATTCAGTGCTGTCATATCCTACTTCTGTTTGTTGTGGCTGGGACCTCTGAAAAGAGCTGAGTGAATTGAGCTCCTATGCACAGGGGATGTATTTTTATTCTGTATTTGCACAGGGTCAGAGAGCTGAGCTTTAGTCCATTTGCAGTCCAAACAATGAGTTAAAACACTCAGCTTTCCCAGTGCTTGGTAAAGGTTAAGTTTTGTGTGGGAACTGCCTCTCTCCTCGAACAAGCCCTTTTCCCCCAGAGCATGGTGCAAGCGAGGGCATTTCTTTACTCACAGCTCCTCCAGCTGCTGACACCGGTGGAAACTGGGCAGATCTTCGATTTGGTTGTGTGACAGTTCTCTGCAGGGGAAGAATCAGTACAGTAATGTTAGGACATCAAAAGTGAATGCCCCTGAGCCCTCCCTTGGAAAGCAGATATTGCTGTAGAGCGGGTGACCTGACTTCCATTTTGCACAGCTGCAGAGAGCAGTAACGCCAGGCGAGGGGGATCTCCACTCTGCACACACCTGACACTTGCTCTGAGCACCTTTGTGCAAGGCAAGGATTGCTTGGTGGTTTACCTACTCACCCAACCCCAGCCCAGCTCCCTCAGCACAAGCTGTGGACTGATGGAGCTGCTTCTCCAGCTGTGGTGGGTTTTTCCTCCCCAGCCCCAAGTCAGCTGTAAAATGCATCCGTGCCAGCTTCTGCCATGCCTAGTCTTGCTTTTCTGTGGGCAAAGCAGAGAGGTGTTTGTACCAGAGCTCCCGTCCTGCTGTTGCGGATGTGCTGCAGAGCTGCAGATGTGCTTGCAGAGCCTGGGGAGGTTTTGGCCAGCAGAGCAGCCAGCCAGCTGCCTTGCCTCCTTCCTGGCACAGCAAACCCAACTGCCCATCACCTGCTCTCCCTTCAGCCTTTCCTTGGCTTCTCCCCAGTGTTAGGGAAAGGGTTGTGGCCCTGGCAGAGATTTGGTACAGGACATTACAGACTGTGAAAACCTCTGGTCCCCATTCTTTCAAGTGCTGTCACTTGAATACAGTTCTCGGCAAACTCCTGTTCCCACTCTTCATGGCCCAATGTCATGTCAGCGTCCAGGGTAGAGTGACTTGGTAGTCAGAGCAAAACCTATTCTGGCACAGCTTAAGCTGAATTTATTAAAACTGAAACGGGCTGGGTAAGGAGTAGTGCTTAAAATCAGCTCTTTCCCCTACCAGCAGAGGCTGGTTGTGGTTCTTCAAGGGAAATTTGCCCCAGGGTAAAGTTTTGTATGTGGCCTCTCTGCTGACTTTCCAAACTCAATTTCCATCTTTCTGCCAATAAGTTGCTGCTAAAACATTTCAATGATTTATTTTTTTGCCAACCCTCACGCTCCACCAGTTTTTCTTGGTGGGAGGAGGAGGGAGGGAAAAGCAAGCAAAAGTTTTGTGCTTGGCTCTGGAGACTGTCACCCACTATGGAGAAAGAGCTATAGCATCAGTCACTTTTTCCTGGTCCCTGTGTCAATCCACTGGGCTTGACAGGGCAGTAGCTTAGCTACTGGAGGGAGAACGCAGTTTCAGGAGTTATTTCCTCCAGAGCAAGGGTAATCAGATGCAGCCCAGTGTCTACCAGCAGAGCAGCCTCGGTCACTGATGCTGTCTTGTGGACACACTAGGATGGCAGTACTGGTGGCATCGAGGGACTTTAGCTCTGCTCAGAGAAGTTGCATCTATTTCTGCTTGAGAGGAAAGGCAAATCTGTGCCCTAAGCAGAAGTCTGGACAAAAGCAGTAGGATGATGTCAGGTTGATGCCAAGCTCAAGTTTGGCAAGGCTGCCCTGCCTGGGTGTGCTGGGCTCAGTGCCCATGCACAGACTGGCGTTGCAGCATGGCTGCGAGCCTCACGCCCCTGTGGTGGCTCTTACAGCCCTCATACAAGATGTCTGCAGAAAATCTGCAGTGTGGTGTGGGCAGTAGGAGACCAGAAATGCGGCGTTAACTGTATCATCTGTGTTCAGATGTGTCACAGTTGTAACATCAACCTGACGAACTGCCAAGGGGTTGGCAAAGTCGGGAAAAGCAGTGAGAACAACCGCTAGCTCTGCAGGGACAGAAGGCCAACACATTTCAAAGGCAAGAGAGATGTAAACATGCACAAATATTGGCCCACATACCCTCTCTCCAAACTCTGAAAGCAATGCAATTAATGTCAGTAAAATTAACTGGGAAAGAGGGACAAGGGACAAGGTGGGGTGTCCCATTAAAACTCTCCCACAAGAAGGGGGCAGGGATGAAGAACAGGCTCTGCTGTGAAAGTTTACAGTCTGATAACTTGCAGACATAATCAGAGTGCTTGGGACCCTATAGCCTGG
Source organism: Anhinga rufa (assembly GCA_013400875.1). Classification (NCBI taxonomy): domain Eukaryota; kingdom Metazoa; phylum Chordata; class Aves; order Suliformes; family Anhingidae; genus Anhinga; species Anhinga rufa. Next base: position 39,498 of record VZTV01058867.1, on the reverse strand, counting down.
GCCATTCCAAAGGCTATACTTTGGTGGCAAGATGTCCACTGAATTGGTCCAGATGTCTAAAGATGAGAGACCTACAGGGACAGCTGGATCCAAAATGTTGTGATCTGCTAAGTTACAAATTGTGTTCTTTTATTTTTATGTTTTCCGCTTGTTTCCAATTTCTGTGATCAAGAATTCATTCCTGTTGCTTTCCTGGAACAAACTTGTTTTCATTTTCAGCTTGCTTGTATAAAGACTGATGAGAGGCAAGCCTCCTGCTTGCCCTAGGGCTGCAAACTTTTATAAATCTGGCTCATGACTCATTTCCTGAGGATGTCTTCAACTGCAGACAAAGTTGAGGATCTCAGGAACAAGGGGTGTGATTCCTGAGAAGATGCAGGAGTCTTTCTGAGATGCTGATTTCATCATGTACCAAATTAAAGAAGAAAGCACATCCCCCCACACAGCACCATTCAGTGCCTTGCCAAGCAGGTAGAGCCAAAGCAACTTAGAGACTCTGAGCAAAACCCTGATCTACCACTGCTGCACCACAGGAGAGGCCGGGGCCATGTGGCCTTGCAGGTGTCTATCAGGTCAGGCCTGTCCTCCCCCCCAGGATGTGAACAGGATCCTTCCTTCAGATGATGGCACTTGCTGGAGCTCCAACTGCAGTAAGCCAATGTTGGGGCAGAGTGTTGTGTGAATGTGATTTACCCCTGGCTTTTGTGCTGTGTATAGCTAGGAGCTCTGAAATGCTTCTGCCATTCTTACCCATTGCTGTTTGCACCCTCTCTACCCTCCTTGCATGAGGCAGACAGTTCCCACTGGTGCAGAGCAAGGAGGGGCAAATGTGGATGTGCCTTATTGCTTGCAGCCCTGTGTCCAGAGCATCACACTAGGATGAAGCAAGCAAGTTCAAGAACATGCAGAGCTCAAGGTAGTGCCTAAGAAGGTGGTGTTTTCTGCATGGAAAAGAGGAAAAGATAATGGGAACAAGAACCACAGGATGGTCTTCCATAGTTGGTCCCCTCCCTGAGCTAGACAAGAAGAAAGCCTGGTTTCTGATGGCACTTTTCTAAAGACCAGGTAGGACAGAGAAACTTATTACTCACAGGACTCGGAGGCTGGGCAACTGCTGGCACATCCCTCTGGGGAGTAAATGGATGCCTGCCCGGGTCAAGGTCCTAGAGGAGGGGTGGAGAGAGAAGAAATGGTGTTACTGAGATCCAGCGCACAGACTGTGACCCACAAGCCCAGCTACTGGTCCCAGATGGTGTCAGGAGAGACAATATCAATGGGATAATGAAACGCCTGGAGAGAAACAAAAACTGACTTGGAAATGGGCACTGCTGTTTCACTTGGTAAAGGTGAATGTGCCTGTAAGAAATTCTGGGATGCTGATGAGTACTGAATTCACTGCTGTCCTTGGCCATGTCGAGGGTAGGTGGAAGTGCCCTCCGTGGCATGCTCTGCCATCCCAGATCCCCATTGTCCAGACTGGTGATCTGCCTGGAGCCACGACTGCCTCAGAAACCTGTGTATGGGGACAGATGGTGTGTCCCCGTGTCCCTGAGGCAAGGCACAGCCAGGTCACATTCCTGGGCTGGGGTGCTCAGCTGTGGTCCCAGTTTGGGCATAGCATGTGGAGCAGTGCCCTAGAGAGGACAACTGGGTGGCCAGAGCCAACATGCCCTCCAAGCTCCTGCTCTCCTCGGTCTGGTGGTGTGAGGATGGGACCAGATCAGTTCCAGGAGCTTCCAGCCTGGTGGCAGAGGTTTCTTGCACTGCACTGCACTGCCAGTGCTGGTCCCAGGATGGGCAGCAACACTGGGTCTCAGCAGACCATGCTAAAGCCCTGCATCCAAAGTTCCTTCACAGACGCAGAAAGGAAGGAAGAAAACAAATCAAAAAAAGATTGGAGCACACTCAACAGTACCGAGAGAAACTCACGGAGAGGAAAGCTGCTTTCAGGAGCCACAGGGGTGAAACGAAGCAGAGAGGTGAGTGACCAGGGAGAGGCAGAGCTGAAGACAACCAGCTGCACAGCACTGTGAATGTTGTCTTCGCTGAAACAGCCTGGACCGTCTTGAAGGAGGAAGAGCACAAATAGCAGGGTAAAAGGGAGAGAGTTGCCACTCACAAAACTTCTAGGCTGGTGGTGCCTTTAAGGTCTGGGAATTCTCTGATGTCTGTTGCACCATTGAGGGACCTGCAGAGAAATGAGGGTGAAATGAGGCGGACAGAGGACCTGGAAGCAAGTGCAGCTGCCCAAGGTCCCAGACCCATCTGCCATGGTGGCAAATCTGTTTCCTCACACCCAAATGTGGTGACCAGAGGACCAGCTCCAAAGGTGTCCCTCTCATCAGTGTGCCGCTGCCAGCTGGGTGGTGGAACAGACATCTCACACAGCGCAGATACAGTGAGCCAGAGTTGGGTATTTCTATGCAAGGAGGCTTGGCAAGCTCAGACCCTCCCCCAACCACTGACATTCTTGGCATGATCTCTACCCAAATTAAATAAAACCCCCAAACAATTACCATGGGGAATGTAAGCAGGGCATCCCACCCAAGCCTCCCAGAGTCTATGCATTTGGAGCTAAAGAATGCATGGGTATTTGAAGGATTTATTTAATTTTTTTTGCCTGAGTGTGTGTTTCTGCAGTGAGAGGCTGGGTGAGGCTTATAAATACAGATTTTGAGATTGCCTCTGCCTCAATATTTAGTGCTGTGCCACAACAGGTTAGCTGAAAAGCCAGCCAGTCCAGGCCAGCCAGTGTGGAGCAGCTGTTCTGGTCCAGATGGTGCCCACCACAGGGTGGTGGCCCTGGAGCTGGCTTAGGGCCATACATGTGAAGGAAGCACTGCCACCATTGGCTGCCCAGCAAGGGACCCGAGAAGACTCCAGTGCCTGTCAGCTAGGTGGGCAGGAGGAATAAATTGCTCCCTCAAAAATGCCCTTCTCAAAATTGTTCTTCCTCAGCAGAAAACATCTGCAGTGTCTACACCTTGGATCACTGCCTTTGGGGCTGGCCAGAGGAGTGGCCTTAGGGTCTTCTGTTGGCACAAGGGCTCTAGAAAAGAGGAAGGGAGAAGGCCACTAAGGTGTCCAGCTCACAGGGCTTGGAGCCTGGATGTGTTACCTCTCTGAGGATGTACTTGGTGAACTTACAGAGTGTGAAGCTTTGTCAAGTACTGGAAAGCAGACTGTCCAACAAACTGGATGGGATTGTCATAAAAATGGCTGCAAGAGAAAAGAGTAACTGGTGTGTTCTGCTGTGCATGAAGAGAAGATGCTATTGTTTTCCAGATAACCCCAGGCTCTCCCACTAGCCTGCTTTGGCTGAACATTGGTACAATTGAGGTCTCCTGCTGCTCTGAAAGGGCCCTTTAGGGTCCTCCTCAACAAGGCAGGCTAGAAAGATGCAAAGCCCTCTGTCAACCCTGCTATAGTGCTGTTACCCTGCTGGGAAAGACCTTGCACTAGATGACACCTCCTCTGATCTTACATATCCACAGCACCAGCATCTTTCCTATTTGTCACAGTCAGTGGACAGAAGTGAACTCTTTAGGATCCAACTAGCTTTAGGAGGAGTTGAATCACCTCCTACAAGAAGCACTTTCCCCTCACTGACAGTGAAAGACTTTAGATGGGCAGATCCAATGGAGACATGGGTATTCTGGATGTGTCCACCCCCATGTCACTCCAAGGATGGTGCCCAAGGTAGATGGGGATGAGGTTGGTTTGTTTTGACTGGAGCAGTGACCGTTTTCACCCAGTGTCACCATGGCTTTCCAGATGTTGGTATTTATATAATTTAATTCCCAGACTGGCCAAGCAGAGCTTTTGTCACTTGCTGTGATCTCCAGTATCAGTGTGGTTCAGGGAAGAACTGTCCAAAAATCTCTACCTGTGTCTGGATCAGAGGGGAAATGAGCTGACAACTGGGTGTATTTATCTGCAGAACTTGGTGTCCATGGGTCTGGGGTAGACACACAATGATGTGGTGTCCCAGCTCCCCAACACATACAGCTGCTGCTGTAGCTGGCTAGCAGCTTTTCTAAACACAAGGAATAAACACAGGCAGATGTCAACCAGGGCTTAGCAAATCCTGTTATGCACAGCAAGATTTCCTTGCAGACCACCCATATATTGTTAATTCGTTGTTATCGGCCTGTACTGCAGCAAAGTTCAGGTGCGGGGAAAGGAGAACCCATGGCAAAAAACCTGAGGGGTAACTGAGAAGGAGCTAATTTCAGCTTGTGTTGGCCTATATACAAAAAATGTCAAAATGCAGTCATGCTGGCAACTGTCAGAAATCCCAACCAAAGATATCAGGAAATGCCCCTTTCTGGGGGATATAAAGATTTAGGAAACATTGTTTAATTTTCTTACATTGTTTGGAGGAGGGGATTCCCAACAAATGCATTCTCTGGGATAGCTTTGATGTTGTTGTTATGAAACCCGCTGTTGGGAGAAACAAATATATTGATATTAATGGATGAGAAAGGCTTGGGGACACCTTCTTTCCTCAACACTTTTAAAGGCAGAGGGCCTTCAAAACACATAAAATAGGAGGTGTAGGCTCTGTCTCAGCTGTAGCATCATCCCAGCAAGTGAACAAGGTCTGTCCTTTGGCAGGACAAAGCCCTCATTCTGCTGCATTTACTCTGTGTATAGATTGGTGCTCCATACGTCACTCCACTGAATGCCCCAATATTACAAGGAGCAAACAAAACACACTTATTTTATACCCTCCAGGAATTACAGTTCTTATGGATGGTCTTCATTATAGCTCCACAGCTGCTAATCAGAGTGCAGCCTACCATGAATTATTGGCCCATGTGACTAAAGTATTTGTAGGTCTTTTGGTTAAGCTTGAGAAAATTGTTATCAGCAAACTTTTGCATCAGAAGAGTGCTCAGTGGCCACAGTCTGATCTCCCTTACACCGAAGGCAGCCAGGGGATCCTGTGTCCAGGACCAAGACCAGGCTCTGGGTGATGCCCAGGTTGTTTAATCCCAGAGGAGTCTGCGTGATTAGTTGGATGGCTGTTTGAAATTTGCCTCTTATTTAGTGACGGGCATTTCAAAAGCCATCTTAAAGTAGATTAAGGATTTTAGGCTCATTTTGAATGTCAGAGTAATGATGATATCTGGTCTGATCTGAGAAATCTCCTTGACAATAAATTCTTCCAGTAAAAGAAAAAAGTAGTGTCAGATTTTTACTCCAAGCCTCCCAGAAGCACCAAAACAGCTGCTTTTGTCCCACCCCAGCCTGTCACCAGTGTGACACAGTTTTAGGGTCCACAGGAACTGTGGATCCACATCAACTTGACTTGACCCCATCCTGGGGCTTCTACCTTCATGGGTGTTAAGTGGGGTGGTTTCCCATTTTTAGTGTCTCCCAGGCTGACCGGTTAGAGGAGAGAGAGCTAGTCACTTAAATGGTCATAAACGTTTGTAACTCCCTATTATAAATTTATTCTAAGGAGATCAAACAGCTTCTGCACATCAGAGGAGGTGGCACAGGGCCTGCAGAAGCCATGGCCTCACAATAACATGGTTGTGGTCCCAAGCGGGGGAATGGATGTTAGAAGTAGCTGGAGATCAGATGGACTTTGAGTTCATCAGATGCCACATGAGAATGTAGAGCTGCAGGAAGAACCTGCTCCAAGCCTGATGGGGGACCTCTCACTCCCCTTCACCTGCTGTGGTGCAGAGGCTGATGGTCAGGTGATTAGAGCTGATGGAAACTGAGGGGATAAACTGCTTTTATGTGCATGGTAGAGAGGGCTAGGAAGGATAAAAGAAAGGCTTGGATCGAGTGGTCTCCCCAAGTCAGAGCACACGTGACGCTTTATTGGTCGCTCTCCGTCTGGGAATGCTTTTGGAAAGGAATAAATAGAAAATCTTACAGCTCCTGCAGTCGGCCCAGCGTCCTGATAGCCCCAGGGAATTCCAGCAGCTCATTGTAGTTTAGATCCCTGAAAGACAGAGAAGGAAAAACATTCATTAACATGGCTGTAGGAACTCAACTGAGTGTATCTATGCTTTGAAGGCATGGAAACTTGGTTGTTAAGCATGGGAGACAGGCTTTTCCTATCGTGCTGATCCAGCCACTGCCTGGAAACAAAACCTCACACATTCCTGCAGCAGGAATATTCCCTGCTAGGAGCACTGTCAGGCAAGATTCAGTCCAAGCCATGGCTGCTGCCATCTGGACTCTTTCCCCCCACGTCCTTCCATTCCTGGCACTAGACTGTGGTGCTGCTTCGAATTTCTGGAGTGCCCCATCCCCCTCTCCCAGGGACTCACCCCTAGGGGCTTTGGCTGTGAGTAATTTTTCTTGCCTTTCCAGGTCAAAATGGGATATTTTGAAGGATGAGAAACACAAGAGCAGTTTCAGTGTTTTGGGCCCCATGAAAGGGCTATCTCTGGGCCCCCTCACCCCTCACTGGGTGCAGAGGGGATCAGGGGACTGTTCCCTTGCTGCTTGTCCTAGGGACGACAGAGCTCTCTGCCACTGGGACATGCTGGACCGGGAACAGTGGGGAGAGTGGGCTATGGGAAGGCCTAGGTCTTCTGATGGTTGGGGTGAACTGAACCCCACACTGGAAACTGTGAGCCAAAGGTCCAAGTGATGTGCAAGAGGTATTGACACTGCTGAATGTTGAGTTTAATTTGCAGTATAATAAATTAAGTAAAATACAATATGTTGGTTGTAATGACAAGCGTAGAGTTTACCTGTCCTGACTTGGCAACCAGAAGAGACATCTGAGCCTGAATGAAACATTGTGGGCTGCACTTGTTCTCCAAGGATGGGCTGGTACCTCTGGAAAAGGATTTATTTGAGCTATGGGGCACTGCTGTCAGCCTGGGAGGAACAGCCCTCTGAAGGTACCGATCCTGCTGTTGACTGGAGGGGGCCCATGGAGACTGGCTGGGTTTTGGATGTGTAGCACTCCTCTAGCATGCCCAACGCTCTCCTTTGAAAGGAAGTTCCAGCTGAAATGGTAACATTTGACCCTGTCCTGGCTATCCCGCAGACCAAGACACTGAAGTCTGAAAACTGTGCGACTGCTTCCTACCTGCATGAAACTCACTGAGTTTTAAGTGGTAGATACTTTGGAACATGAGGGTAATTACTGGCTCCTGGAGATTACGGTATAATTACACTTAATGGACCTCAAAGTAATTACCATGTAACCTGGATTGTGGTTTACAGAACTGAAATAACTATGCATTTACACAGCAATGAGTTGCTGTCCAATTACCTTGTAATTCTCATCCTCTGGGCCCAGGCATGGTAATTATGTTATGATCTCTCTTGGCCCCCCTCTCTCTTACATAGTCTTCTCCTCTACCAGTGTCCTTGCTTGGGAATTACTCTACAGCACGTCTTGGCTTCACCCTGTAGGTATTTACACAGTAAATCAACCCAGAGAGTCTCTCCAAATTGGTCTTCCCTTGTGCCTTCCAGGACTCCAGGCTTATATGACTTATGTCTTAGGGAATACCTACCAGGGAATTACAAGATAGGGGACAAAACCAGAAGAAAAATATGGAATGAGGTTGTCTTGGGTGGATTTTGTCTTGTATAGCTCTGACAAGGTCCATATCAGACCTTGTTGCTGGTTTTCCTTTGCAGCCCATGGGATGCAGCGGGTCCTGCTATGTCAGGGTTTGTGTCCCCACACCAAAGGCTATTTTCTCTCCTCCAGTTACAGAGGGAGTCTGGCTGCCTGGACTACGTGTATGGATTTGAGAAAATGAATCCTGCTCCTGTAGGACCTACCTCTGAAGGTCTGGAAAGTGTTTCCCTAGTCTAATAATTGCCAGTGCTGGCAGTCAGCAGGAGAGGAGCACAGGCCTGGTGACAAGACCACAAGCTCTGCCACCCCGCAGTGTCTGACCTGCAAAGCAGTGGCAGAGTCCCAGCACACATGAAGCTGCTGTGCATGTCCCCAGGGCCCAGCAAGTGCAACGGGAGTGATGCATCCCCTCCTCATGCCAGCTCACATGTATTCGATATAAGACCTCTGCATCTCCTAAAGAGCTTGCTCTGACACACTCAGTTCTCATCTGGGTCCAAGCAGATCAGTGATCTTTTCCCATTCTTCTCTGCTTGAGCCCAAAAGGATCTGTTTAAGAATAAATAGCCCAGCACATGTCTGCTCATACGCCTCACTCTTTGCAAGGTGCATGTAGCTTGTTATCAGCTGCTTGGATGCTTTTAGCCAGTTTCTGTCAATGGTACCTGTCAGGTGTCTATCCCTGTCACGGCTGAGTGCCTCACATTACACAGGCTCTGTTATGCAGGGGAAGACAGGGCAGGACTTTTACAATGCACATCCTTTCACAAAAGCTCAGGGAGGCACAGGAGTGGATTTCCAAAGAGAACAAGTGGAGCAATTACAAGTGCAGACAGGACACCACTGGGCATTTTGAAAGCATCAGTCAAATCCCATTAACCTTAGATCACTGCACTGAAAGAAATCAGAGGGCATTAGCAGCCTAACTTGACTGACAGTTCCAAATCTCTATCTGCGTGTAAGGTGCTTAATACCTTTAAAAGTCTCACCCTGCAGTGACTTTCCAAGGTTACAGTGAGGTTTCACAGCAGTGCAGGAAGCTGCAGAGGTCACTCAAGGCTGGATGTCTGCCTGCGCTGCTTCCCTCCCTTGTGCCACAAACAGGAGCTGGGATGAGCCTGCGTGATGCCAAGGGACCAACCCTGGGGGAGAGGCACTGTAAGCCTTTCCCCAGATGACACTTAGCCCACCGATGTCGTGTCACTGATGCTGGAGGAAGCTCTGTGCAGTGCACAGGGTTGAGTTTCTCCCCGACAATACCCGACGTGTCTGTGAGCAGCTGACAGATGGAAAATATTGCCCAACAGAGAGGAGGCTTGGCTTACCTGTGATTCACTAACAGAAAAAGGGAGCCTGATCTGTAACCAATATTATTTACAAGGAATAATTCAGTGTGCTGTAATATCTTCTCCTGTCTTTCTCTAAAAAAGCATTTCCTTTCCAGCCCATGTCTCTTCCAGGCAGGCTGGTCTTTCATCAGCAGATGAACGTTTCGTTTGTACCTCCGTGTGTGTGCAAGTATGTACAGGACCAGTCCTTCCTGAGCGAACACACACCTTTCCCAGCCCTGGCAGTATCTTGGTGCCTCCCCCTGTGCTGCACAAAGAGCATTGTGTTCAGCAGCTCCCTCTGGGTAAAAAAGCCATCTCTGAATGCTGGCGTATACTGGGCTTGTTGGAAAGTGGAAATGCAACCAGGTGTAGTCATGCTGCTCCAGCCTGGCTGCCAGCACCCCCAGTCTGTTCAGGAGAGACAATGTGCCTGTGCTCGCTTCTGCTAGTGCTTCCTGGTTTTTGGTGACTTAAGCCTCCCTCTGAAAAAAAAACTCAGCTGTGCTCGTTAACAGCTCCCCTGAGTGATGCTTGCATCTGACTGCTCTTGATCTGTGTGCTGCTTGCACTGCCCTGACTTGCCTCCAGCGCTGCCCTGTGCCAAGCTCTGCTGATTTCAGGGGGTTCATCTGGTTGGAGGAGGCTGGAAGAAGCCGGTACCTGAGATGGTCCCCAGCTGTCATCTCTTCCCTGCAGTGGGGCAGCTCTCCCTGAAGCACAGACCCAAACCAGGACACAAGGGTGACTTCCATCTCCCTTCTCCTTCCTTCCCAGAACTTGAGTCAAGCTCTGGTTCAAGCAATGACCCAGAAACAGCTTCTGACCTTCACTGTGGGGGAGGCTGTGGATGTTCATGGCAGTGGGGAATTTTCTGCTCCTTTAGTAAAATTCAGTCCTGGGGTCTTTCCACAGATGTCTGGTACCAGCGGGGCTTCATCCATCCTAAACATCGCTCCTCTCCACCTGCTCTCCCATGACGAACTTGGCCCAGCCTGCATGCCCAGTGGTAGGTCTCCAGAGCTTCTCTCCTGGCATAGGGTCAAGGCAGATAGGAAGGAGTCTCGGCTCAGTGGGTCAGGGAGGATTTTGTGTTTTGACTTCCGTGGCAACAAAATTTCCTCCACTGAGCATGTCAGTGAACTGTACATCATTTACAAACCTTTTCCAGGTGTTGTGTGGATATAGAAAATGGATGTGCTGTAGAAAACGCCTCCAAGTCTCCTTTCTCTCCCTGCCTTATCTGAGCTGCTTGGGCAAAGCTTTGCCAGTCCCAACTCCACACTGACATTTTCCCAGTGCTTCCAGCTTTGGGACCATGTGGGGAAAGCTGCAAAAAGCCAGACTTGCCGCCAGGTGACACTATCCCCACTGCACTGCTGTGGCACATGGGCTGGGGTGGCCATAGGGCTGGTCAGGGAGACCTCTTGGTCCAAGGGAGCTGGACCTGGCACTGCTGGGGTCTCAGCTGCCCTAGCTTTGGGGTCTGCCCCAAGGCTTTGCATGCCATGTATGGGGTCTCCTGGCTGTGGGGTGCTGCCCTTTTTGGCACACCTGGGAAAGTGGACCCAATGCCAGCATACCTGCTGGAAGGATGCCAAGGCACCATGGCCATGGCTATGCCAAAACAATACGGAAACCTCATAACATAAAAAGAAGGAATGGGCATGGCATAAGGAAGAAGGTTTTGACCATTATCAAGGGCTTTTGGAAGCAAAATCACCCAACCAAGAGGTTCAGAAATGATGTGCAAGAGAAATGATTTTAAAAAAACACTTTCCTTAGTTGGGCTCCAAGTTACCAGCTCCAGGCATTACAGTGGGATGTCGAAAGGACCCTTGACTGTCCTAGTTAAAATGAAAATCTCTTAAAGGTCACTTGGTCTGACCAAGACACAATGAACTCCCTGGCTTTCCATTGTTGTTATTTCTAGAATGAGCCTATAGCTTCATATTTGGAAGATCTTAACCAACCCTGCTGTTTATTTAGAAATAAAAGCAAATTGACATCAAAGACAGTTATTTTGGGCTTTAACTGCCAGGGTGATTTGAAGCTGACAACATGCAGCCTGGAACTATTAATATCTTCAGTCGGGCCAAAAGGAGAGAAGGAGGGGAAAGAGTCTCAGGTCAATTTTCTGCCTGTTAGGGACTATTAGTGGTTCCACACAGGAAGCCAAAAAAAAATTATATAGTACTATAAATTCTTCCATAAGCCACAAAACACCACAAATTTGCAGCTAATAAACCTGAAGATGCAGTGAGATTAGAAGCTAGAGATGGGACATTTGCTGACTATTTCAGTCCCAGTGCAGTTCGAGATGTTACTGCGGTACCTTGGAGTGAGACTTTGTGCAGCCTCTGATAAGGACTTGTATTTCCACCTGTCCCGTGCTGGCATCTAATCAAGCTGCCAGTAAATGTAATTACCTCGCTGCTGCTAGCTGTGCTGGTTACTGTGGCCAAATCAAGCACTAGAAATGATTTAATTGGTAATCTGAAAGCCCAAGGGGGCTGTCGTGACCATTTAGTTTGACTTCTTGCCCGGCACCTGCCAGACTGCTTTACCTAGATGCCTCGAAACAAGGTCATGGCTTGGGGTCGAGCTTGAGCTGGGAAGAGCTGCCTGATTAGTCCAGAAAAGTAACTACAGCATTAGGTGCCATATTTCTGTTGTGTGGCATCAGCATAAACCCTGCTCTCCTGGTAGCAACTAACACATGTGGCAAGTGTGTGCCCTTCCCCAGCACGGTCTGGATTATGAGATGCAGCAAGTGCCTGTAATAAGTGAAAGGAGGGAAGGGGGATGTGAAAGGACCCAGAGCACGTCTGACTTCAGCCAGCCTGGAGCTGTGCATCCATCCCCTAAACAGAGATATGCAAGAGGAGGGATGCGCAAGTGTGTGTAGGAGAGAGGAATGACCTATCGTGTGATTCATCTGCTAAGGTCAATGTTTTAATTTGGGAAACTAATCATGTCCTAGAAAGGCCCATTTTTGGGCCAGTCTGTGATGGAGTACAACAGAGTTCACGGGTGTCCCAAAGGAGCAGAGATGGGCCGCCCCACTGTGGGATGGTTGCCAGGTACTAACTGTACCTGATTTCTGCCAGGAGCAAGCAGCAACCTCTGTACAAGGTTTCATTCTGACAGCTTGACTTGGAAACATCCCAGCCTCTCACTTACATGGTGCTACACCATTTTACAGGGTTTATGTGGCACTGAAATGTCTATTGCTGGGGAGGGGGGAACCTGTCTGTAGGCCATGCCTTGTACGCCTGCAGCCACCAATCCTTCCTCACACAGCTCTGTTCTCCATTTAAAAATGCAGCAGTGCCCAGAATGTGTCTGTTCCAACCAGTATTTCTGTCTGTTCTCTAACTGATGAAGGTACCGGATTAAATATGTTTTCAATTCAATTTGATTTATTTAACAAGGTCAAAATAAGCCTTTGAGAACGGGATCTCGTGGGGGGTCCTGGGAGCACAGGCACTGCCATGCACATATTATTTACAAGACACAAAAGGAGTTGACCACAAAGCGTAGCAGTGGGGACCTCGGTCTCTGGGATGCACAGACAATAACCATGGAGCTGATGACTCAGGCAGTGGAGGCACGGAGGAGGCTGCGCACTTTGCCAGGCAGGGGAAGAAGACAGGCTCAAGGAAACTTGGTCTACAGCAGGGCATTTCTGAACTGCAGGAAGGAAGCTGGGGACCTCTACCTACCCCCTAAGGTGCACAAGTTGCTGGTGATCAGGCCTTGGCCCCCTGCAGCGTGCTGCTGCTGGAAGGGGGAGCATGGTGTGGGGGCAGAGCTTCTGTGCATCAGCACATCCATGGTGAAAACATGCTCGCAGCTTGCCTCTGTTACCATTTCTGCTGCCTGCAGTGTCTGTTCCTCCTTTTCATAGGCAATCAATTCACTCTCACACGTTTCTGGAGGCAGAGGCTTCCCTCCTCTGGCACAGGTAGCTGCTCTGTGAAAGGGTCTGTGTCCAAGGAGAATGCTTTGAGCAAAATGAAGCCCAAGGAGCCAGAGGAGTTGGGGACCCCCGACAGGTCACAGCAAGCATGTCTGGAGACCTGGAGTTGGAGGTCTGGGGAGACTCAGTGCAATATCAGCATCTCCAGGGAGGGGGCAGACATGCTGGAGAGCTGGCAGGGTGCAAGAGGGGTGGTGTGAGGTTTTGGTGGGCAAAAGAATAGGCAGAGTTCTGCAAAGGAGGTGAGCCTTACAGCAGAACCATAACCTATGGAAAAATGCGCTGGCTCCAGAACTACCTTTTCACCTAAACTGCTTCACTTTCTCTCTTTTTTCTTTAAAATCTTGCAAAATATGTTTGCTTGGGGTCACATTCAGCCAAAGCTCAGAGCCTGGTTTGAAGGTACCCGACTGGTTCAGAGCCTGAGCCGCAATAGTGAGGACACATTTCTGTCAGCCCAGGCTTCTGCTCTTGGGAGAGAAGATACAGCAAACTGGGACCAGCTGGCCCAAGGATACTGCAGGAAGGAAGTGTCTGGTCCCCATGCTCCCAGACAGTGCTTCATGCATCTGTCAATTCAGTTTTGCAAGTGGCTTCCTCTGTTTGGAAGTCACCTTCCATTTACATGATGATCAGAGCAGGCAATCAACTTTATAGCTCTCTTCTTGGACCAGACACAGGGACCCATGCAAGCAGGACCCTGAGCTGAGGTAATTCTTTCCAAAAAGCCACCTGCCCCCTTCCTTTCTCCATCCCCTGAATCTGGGTACCCAAGTCTCTGCTGAAGTCCCCTCTCTCCTCTGGCAGGGCAGGGTGGGACTGTAGAGCCAAGCTGTCTCTGATGAGCTGCCGGAGGACCCATGCTGGCACACAGCAGGGCTGGAGCATCAGGATGCTGAAGAAGGAACAGAGCAGCTCAGCACAGCAAACAGGACATCCTCGGAGGAGTCAACCCCATGAGCTATACTGGGAATTGCACAGACTGGGATTAGCATCAAGAGACTGCACGAAAGATTTCAAAATCAACATGCTAATGGAGACAAATGCCACTTGAGGAGCAAGGTAGTACTTGGCAGACAGTTTTCCAGAACAGCAAAGCCTGCCTGGCCCTAAAAGGGTTAAACAACCCTTGTATGAGCTGTGGTGGAGATATTTCCCATTTCCTTCTTCCTGCTTTCATTGCCTGAGGTGCTCTTTATATTAATTTTCTTTTTTTTTTTTTTTCTCCCATAGAAAATCCAGCTCTCGGGAGGAGTCGGTAGGTTCCAGCTCTGCTCTGCATTTGCAGACTCCACTAATTACCCGGATAATAGGGCAGCATGCTGCAAAAGCCTGTGGTAAGGGCATTTCCTGTGAGGCAAGGTTAGGCAGATAAAATGCCTGGAGCCAGAGAGTTTTGGATTCAGCCCTTCTAGGAGACGTTTTTAATTTATTAGCGCTATTTTTTAGAAATAAATTAAAAGGTTTTTAAATGAATGGATATTTGCTTTTTCCAAGTGGTTTATCTCCTTTGTCTGACAAGCAGAGGAGCTGGCAGGGATGTGGATGGGGAGGGAGAAGCCAGAGAGATAGGAAGCAGTGGGGTCATCTCAGGCAGATGGGATGGGCAAGGGCTGCAGGGCCTCTCTGAACCGCTTCCCCATCACGTCCATGTCAGAGACAGGCTGGAGATGGCCGAACAATCAGAGGACCAGCAGTCTTGGGGCAGATTATTGCTATTTTGGCCATAGTCTGGAGGCCTTCAGCATTTTGCTCTGGTCCTGGGGAGCAGCCGTTCATTTCCCGTCCTTACCTCTGCCCTGGGAGCCACCTTATCCCTGCTGCGGGGTGGGGAGACAGGACACTGCTGAGACATTTTCACTCTCTGCCAATGTCAGGGTCTTGTCTGGTTGCATGTGCCAGGGCAGGGAGGAGCCCTGGCCCCTGTTTTTGGTTCAGCCCATGCTCATGTATGTAGGGGACTCGGCCATGTTCACAGACAACACCACTGGGAAGGCCATATTTCTTACTTTTGCATTTCTTCCATTGCCTCAGCAGCAGAAAATTGAGCCCTGAGCAGGTGTTGGGGGGTACGTGGTGGCTTTTGTGATGGAGGACCTTGCATGTACCCATGCCAGGGTGCTGCTCGGCACTGCCAGCCCATCCGCGCCCGAGAGCCACACCAGAGCATAGACCTGCCTGCTGGAGCCGCTGCTGTCACCTGCCTATCCCTTATCAGAGGCCCCAGGGACTTGCCTCGACGGGTTTCCTCAGCAGCTGGTGCTCAGGGCCACAACACCTCCTCTCCCTGCTTGGGCAAAACAGTCTGATGGGAGAAAAAACACTTTTTCCTTTTCTTTAAAGTGGACCTCCCAGCCCAGGGGCATTTTCGGTGAGGCACTACTGTTTCCATGGAAGACATGGGAAGATCCATGCAGGAACCTCTCCACTCCTTCAGCTGCACGCTCTGCTTGCTGTCTGGGCTCTGTCCTGCTTTGCAATGGGAACACTGGCAAAACTGAGGTCTCCCTAACAGCAGTCAAGCTGGGAAATGCTAAATGATGGTTTATGTGTGCTGGTGTTGGGAGCTAGAACTTGGGGGCCAGCTCTGAAACTCAGCTTCCATGATTAGACGGCCTCACCATGCCTATCTGTGAAACACTATACACATACACACATACACTTATATATATATATATATTTGGCTGCATGGTTTCAAGTCAGCTACCCTTCCCATCCTTTCACCCTACAGAGAGCAGTGACTTAAGGCTTGGCTGTCTGGAAGGACATGCATTCACCTTTCCCCCCATGAAACATTTATATTCCAGGGACGCAGAGGGCTACGTTCAGTGTTATCACAACCTACCTAATGAGGTCAAAGTCAAGCACTACAAGGCATGAGGCAATTATTCATCAGCCTTTAGATTGGATTCAGACTGCCTGCAAAGCTCAAAGACCTGAGGACACTGGTCAGCTTTCCAGGTGAAGGTGGTAGGGAGGAAACCTGGGCACAAGGCCAGGTCACTTCGGAAATTCATGTCACAGGCATGAGAAATACTGTCCTTGTACAGCAGTGGGGAACTTGGTTCCTGTATTTGCACCATGCAAGTCCTTGGATGGCATTTTTTCCTTGCTCCTCCTCTGAAAACACAGCCCTGTCTTCTCTAGCACCGTGCCCCCAGCCCCGAGTATAAGGTCTGAATGTTTCTAAGAATCAACCTCTGTCATTGCAGCACTGCTGCTGGCTGCAGTTGAGTTCTCTTTACATCAGCTTTTCCATAAACATCCCTACTTACCAGGTTTATGCTACAGAACAGTTACAACCTAACCCCCTGTCCCCTTTTCCCTGCATTGTTAAAGACTGAGCAATTAAGTCCAACATAATCAGGAAATGTAAAAGTTAAGGTCCTTCCATCCAAATGGCAGGAAGCTGCTTATGCTGCCCGATGTTTTACAGCACACATTAAATGACCGAAAGAGCAATACACTACAAGGAAATTTTTATAAGGCAAAGCAGGAGCTGCAAAGCGATGTGAAGAACAGTGCATCTGGAGTGTCAGCTTTTGGCACGTCTTGCTCCTTCTTCTTGCAAAAGATGGTGCTTCCCCTTGACCTTGCTTTTCTCCTTCGTTTCACTGCCCCACTCCTCACCCAAATCCCTCTCAGGTTTCCCCCACCCCGCTGCACCAGGCCATTTGCTGTGGTCCAAACACTCCTCTTGGCCACAGGTCTTCCCCTCTAGGCATGCCTATGGGTTATGGTTGTCCCTTCCTTGGCATTTAAAGTCTTCACTGCTCCACTCACCCAGAAGCACTGGGTCTGTTCTGAATCAATTTGGGCATCCCTTGAGCTTATACTTTATTTAAAGGACCTAGTCCATTACCCAAAGGAGCTACAGGAAGAATGTGTCCCATAAGGACATTTACACTCCTATTTAGTCTGTGCCTTTGGGAGAAGGCTAAAAAATGCCAAGTATCACCCACTTTGACCATCTAATACCTGGTTTCATGGCTCAGCCACACTTGGGGTTTCTTCCCACAGCCCTGCAGGGTTGCTCTGTGTCATCTCTCAGGCTTATGAGAACTGGTGAGGGAATCTCACTAGGTTTCAAGGATATTTCGAAACTCTATTGGGAATCTGGCCAGAGCAGCTCTGACTTGCTTCCAGCTCGCCTGCCCAGGTTTCCTCCCAGGAAGAGGAGGCTGGGGGGGCTGGTGAACAGCCAGATCTTGCCCTGACAGAGAAAATTTTCTTGGAGCTGCTTTTTCCAGCTACATGCTGGTGTTTGACTGGTTGAGACCTGGTGGGTGTTGCACATCTACCTGCCCCCTCATCAGCATGGAAAACACAGAGCTGCTCTTGCTCTGTACCTGGCAGAGCTGACTTCTGCACAGTAGCTGCAGGTCAATGCAGAGGAAACATGGAGTCATTCATCTGGCTTCACTTTACCTCTTTCTAGATTTGCTGCCCTCCTAAGATGTCAGGGCCAAGTCCTCTCCAAGAACAGAGGTGCTCCACTGGGATCTGTTTTGCAGAAATAATAGGACCTGGGGTAGGCACCTGGTATGGTTGTGTACAGGCAGCTTGCACACTGCTGAGACCTGCATGGAGCAGTGGGTGCTGTTTCTCTCAAAGTTTTGGCTGCATTTGATAAAAGTAGAAGTTTCCCTGTCTAGCTGAATATGAGAAGAAACATTTTCCTTAGGGGAATAGAGGTTTCTGCACTGAAAACTTCCTAGGCTTTTCTGGAAAAGCCCAAAACATTTTTTTTCCTCTCAGCTTCTACAGCTCTTCCACTATTGTGCCTGGCTTATAATCAGCATCTGGCCACAAATACTCATTTTAGGAACCCTGGAGAAGTTTCTGTCTTCACCAACTCTTACCATCCTGTTACCTTCCAGGAGGTAACACCCACGGGGTAAATGAGAGCACAGTTTGGCCTCTGCAAGCCAAGAAAATGTGCTAAGTGCTGTCAACAAAATGTAATCATATTTTGAGTTAAAGGGTATGCGCAGGGACTGTAATAGTCTCCACATGCACAGGAGCTGAGAGGTGGTAGGTAGATGTAGGTCTAGCAGCTTGGCTGGGCTGTTGCAGCCAAATACTTGGCTGGTTTTTGCCACAAAGCTTGGCCAACTTTGGTCAGCAGGGCAGATGAGTGCTGGAGATTAACACCAGGGGGATGGCTCCACTTGAGGAACAATGTATTCCTCAAAGATCAGTGATTTGCAATACTTGCTGGCCTGAAGGTCAGAATTAGATGCTCAGGCCAAGAGCAGAAAAGTCAGCTCACTCTCTCTTGAAGACACTCCTTCAGTGTGATCAGACGTGGAAGAGAGTCTGGAGATCTCACCCACAGCACTGTCCTTGCAGCTGCAGGCAGCTTGTGGAGGGTGGGGGTTGTGGGATACTCACACACACAAGTCCAGGCCTTCAGAGCCTGGACACAGGCAGACCCCTGCTCCAAGGGTACAACCCCTGGAGGTCTCCCCAGGCTGCCTGGTCAGCAGGGTCAGGACTGCCACTGCCACAGCCCTGCAGAGAGCCTGGTCCCCGCAATGCTATGCAGTCCTGTCCCTGTGGAGACTGGGAACAAGAGAGGGAGACGGCTGAGCTCTTCTGAATGCTGGGGTGCATCTCAGATGGGCAACAAAAGACAAAGGAAGTGCTAAAGCAGGAGCAGAGAGGAAGAGAGGGGAAATGAGCTTTCAGCACAAGTGTCTGTGGAAACTGAATTATCTCCCAGGGCAATGGAAGCCCTTTAGCCTTTCCCACAATAAATAAGGGGCCAACTTCTCTGCTGCTCCGTCCTGCTTGGGATGGGCAGCAGGGTGGCTTTAGCTACCTTGTCTGTAGAATAAGGTTCCCCTGATGTAGGCTGTGATGTTGCTGCATGGTCTGCCTGGCTTAGAGGCCAAACAGGGTTTTTTTTCCACCAGCAAGTCCTCCACTCCCTACTGCAACCTGCCTGCCTTTGTGCTGCCTGGATGCCAGGACTCTGCCCTCATGTATTTGTCTGTGCCCACCAGAAATGACTGGGGAGAAAGCCAACCTGGCATAGTGGCAGGGGGATCCGTGGATGACCAGAGGAGACCATCCAGCCTCCCTTCCTGCACCATCCCTGGCACAGTTCAACCTCTCCCCAGCTGAGCCTTTCTGGGTGGTCCCAGGATGTTCCAGTCTGAAAGTAAGAGACAATGCGTGTCATGGTCCTGCCCCAAGGAGTGTGTTTAGGGACCAAGGGCTTGCCTGCTGCTTCTGCTCTTGCCCGATCACTGCTGCTGGCACCATGCTCGGCATAGAGGGACCCAGTATCCTTGAATGGCACTTGAATGCTGGGAAGTGTCACCTCTTTTTGCAATGACCCAGACCCCCTACTTCTCCCTGGCAAGGAGTGAGGGCCTGACTCTGACCCCAAGGCCTGCATGAAGGGACATGTGTCTGCACAATTGAAGGCAACAGGCACCTCTTCTGGTCTTTCAGAGCCTTGATTTATTTGCTTGCTTGTTTATGTTTCCTCCTAGGCCAATGCACAGCACACACATGAGACCCAAGCAATCCATACGGCCGTCAAAGGTGCGGTGCGTGCGAGGCAAGGTGATCAGATTTGAGTCTCTGAGTTCAGGGTGACCCATCTGCTGCTAATGAAGACGTGTCCTGGAGGGGAGTTCATTCCTGCTTCTTGCCTTCCCCTGTGGTCTCCTGATAGACTGCCTACCCAGCCGTGCCAAGAACAAGATGAAGTCAGCTGGCTATGGGTGATGCCAGGTGACATGGGACCATCTTAGAGAGAGATATTCCACAGATCCCCAAGATTTTACCAGCCTTGAACTCAACCCAGCCCCTCATTTTGGTGGAGTCAGGTGTTTAGGAGGCTTTGGGACCATGTGCATGCGGTGAGGAGGTGAGGACACCCCCTAAGCAGGGCATGCATGCAAGCTCTCTGGATTGCACCAGGACTAGACTTGTGTCCAGGGCCTCAGAACCCCCTCCCAGCCACTCCACCCATATGTGCAGACCCCTATGCAGCAGCAGCACAGCCAGCTTGCACAGGTGCAGGGAGAAAGTCCAGTCTGCCACAACCACAGGCAGCATCATCGTGCCCTGGGCATCTGCCTGCTGGGCTAGTACCTGGAGCCAGCCCTGCTGCTGCCCTCAGAGCATGGCGATGAGTGAATGTGCAGTGACCCAGTGACAACACCAGCCCTTTCCTGCAGGCTGTGCTAGAAGGGATGAACACACAGGAGCTCTTTAGCACAAAAAGAAAACAGGTGACTCACAGGGTTTCCAAGCTGTGCAGACCATCAAAGCCGTTGGCTCCCAGGCTTTGGATCCGGTTGTTGTGCAGGTGCCTGTGGACAAAGCAGAAATGTTCAGTGGAGATGCAACCTGACCTTTTCCTTCCAGTCCGAGCCATGGCCCAGGGACATCCTGCAAGTGGAGCACAGCCTGGGCTGGGATCATGAAGGGTGTTATAAGGTCCCCTCTCTTGCCCCATGAGACATGCTAGGTGCAATAGTGCTTGCAGAGCAGCTACAGAGCTCCCATTTCTCCCAGGAAATCCAGGCTGAGGGAGGAGTTTCCCTGAGACCTCCACTTTCACAGCTGGTGAGTGACTTTGGATGAACATGCTTAAGCAAGAAGCTTCAAGAAACACTCTAGATCTCACCTTACATTGCGCCCAACTCTACAAAGTGCCGTGTGGCTTCAGCAGTTGTTTATGGGCACTGGGTGCTATCTAAGGACACACTCATGTTTGGACTCCTCAGAACCTTAGTAGCAGCAAGAAGGCTTTGAGTTGAAAATCATCCTGTTAGTCACAGTTTCTTATCTTTATTTGCAAAAAAATGAAAACACTGCCAGTTCCTGGATTAGCTCCAGTACTATTGCAATGAAGTTGTCTTAATTTTAATGCTTCACAGTTTCTGGTTGAAGTGCAGGGGCCATGCGACAGGCTGATACACATTCTCTACACTAAGGCAGCAATTTTTTCCCTGTGGTCCTTCAACCTGGTGCTACATGCCATGAACAGCTGGTGCTTAAGATCTCTGGACCTTCCAGCCTTAGTGCTGGTGCTGGAGAGCCATGTGTTGGGGGCCCCCTGGCTTGCAAAGCCCCTTGGGGAATTTTTGCCTTGGAAGTTCCATAGGTGATGAGTTCCCCTGGAGTCCCATCTGCTAGGTTCTCTGTTTCCATGGGCCTCTAACTCTCATGTCTCAGTTTTTTGGCAAACCCAAGATCTTAATTCCTGGATTCCTCCTCTCTGATTGCCAGAGACTGTGTGTGCATGTGCTCATCTGAGTGTTTTAGTCAGAGGGCTTCCTTTACAGCTGGTGGGAGCTATGTGGCTCATTGTGCACCTCTCTCTGAAATCCCATTCTAGGGCACCTTGAAGCCCATATAAAGAGACCTTGGAGCAGCACAAGGAAAGTCTGCTGAAAACCAGGAGAAGATAACCCACTGCTGCCCTGCCTGCGCTTAGGCACATTAGTGATGTCCATGCATGCACAGGGATGGTCTGTGTGGAGAAATGCCCACCAGGGAGGTAAGGTCCTCTGGGGCAGGATACCCTCTTTGCTCTCTGCCAGGGTAGTTTTCCCCATCAGTTAATTTTACAGTTCAAGTTCTCCTTTAACACAAAGTGGCATGTGCTTAATTTGCTGCCACACCACTTGCCTTTGGGGTCCTTTTCTCCCTTGCCCACGCTCAGGGATGCACCAGCATTTGTCCAACACTGCTGTCTCCTTCCAAGAGCCTGGGGGAGACTCCACACTGGCAGGTGGATCAATGCCTTTTTCGTTATTTGCTGTTTGATCTAAATCTGTCTCAGCTTGAAAACTCTCACTCCACCTGGATTCAAGTGTGAGCTGTTTGGCTGAGCACAGGCAGCTCCCACTGCCAAATATTCTAGGCTAAAACAGGAGGGAGCTGGGAGTGGAGGAACAGCCAGGCTCTAGGGTAGTTTGGTAGGGGCTTGCAAAACAGAAACCAGCCCGAGACGGATGTTTGTTGTTGGGATGAGAACATACAAACATTTCAGAGGAAGAGGAAGGGAGGGGAAAGATGTGTGATAAAATGTTTGCTCCTTTGAGCAAATGGGAAAAAAAGAAAAGGAAGTTGCCTGCAAGAAAACTCGGTTTGATTGTGACTCTTAGAGGAGGAAAGAATCTGAGATCAAAATCAGAATCTTACAGGAGAAATTTCTCTTCATCACAAGAAAAGAAGTTCAAGTCCAGACAGTTTCCTCTATCAAATGTTATGGGATAGCTTCAGATCATGTTGCCCTTACTTCACTTGGCACTTCCAGTGCAAGATGATGCCAACAATTTTGGGTCCCTCTGAGCACTGCCTACTGCATTTGGGAAATCGAGAGTTTGGATCTGGAGTTGTTCTGTAATTGCAGCAAGAGCTGCACATTAAGCAAAATCGCAGCACAGGAACCCCTTGCCCCATACCTCTGTCTGCTGTGAGGGACAGCATGGGGAGAAAGGAAATGCTGGATGCTGGGGAAGATGTGAGCTCCTTGGAGCTTTGTCAGAGTGGTACGACAGGACAACTTGTCTAAGCTTGGACATGCTGAGCAGCTGACTACTATCACTCAAGTGAGGCAAGGAGACAGAATAGAAAAGCAATCACCTGCTGTGTTTTTATTTGGCTCTAAAGTGCTTTGTTTGGAGGCAGAGTAATGAAAATCATTAGAAGGAAGTTCTTTGCTGGTGAGCAACTGAAAAAAAGAGTTATAAAAAAAAAATTGCTGTCCAAGCTGAACTCTGGAGTTGTTACCCAACCACATGGCAATAATAGAAACAGGAGAGCTGGAAAGGTAAACACTTGAAAATATGTTCCTTTCTTCCATCCTGCCTTTTTTTCTCCCCTGGTAAACAAATTTTAACAAGTGGAATTGCAACATCTCCAGTGTTTGTCAATTTGAGCTCAGCCCACATGACGTTATATTCTGCCCTGTAAATTACAGCTGGTTTGATAGCAACTCGAGATACTTGGTTCTGGGCTATAAACAATCCTCCTGTGATGCAAAAACATGAGAAGTCTTTAAGACCTTGGAGCTAGTATCCACCACCATCCTCAGTAAGATCAATGAGCTTTGAGATCTGTGTATCTCCCTTTGCAAGTCAGTACCATGGAGTGAGGCTGGTTTGGGCAATAGTCTATGAGAGGAGCTTTGCTCAGGAAGGAGCAGGACAGCCATTGCTTTTTTGTAGCCTGGCATGTAGATTATTATTCAGTTATGCACCTCCATTATAAAACAGTGGTCTCATTGCAAAAGCAACTGTCATGGCTGACCTCTGGCAGGATGGCAGACAATTAGCTCCATGTGCTCCTGCAGCAGCACGAGTGCTACCACATGTCATGAGACAGGCTCCCTCCTATGCTGTGTCAGGTGAACCCATGCCATGCCTTACTGAAAGGCAGCATAAATTACAGTGGCTGCAGAATACCAAATGGTGACAATCCCCCAGACAGTCTTGGGAGAGATGCTTCATCTTGGTTGGTGTCTCAGGTGATGAGACTTTAGATGCACACCAGTAAAAAAACAACCCCACAAGATCCATTTGTGCCCCACAAAAAAAGTGCACAGCACTTTCTAGAAGGAATATTTTCTGTTCTCGCCAACAATTTCTTATCACAAATTGGGCATAAATGAGATTTTTCCAAACCATCCCTGTGGCACTCCTAGTAGAATTTGTTTCATTTTCATTTCACTCCCTTTTCCATCTATTTTTGCAGTGGATTAAAAGATCCTGGAAAATAGTCTTGTACTGAAGTGAGAGACAGTCCAAACACTCTGAGCTTCATCTCTGGAAATGCCACCTCCAAGGGGACAGGGCACCTCTGTCAAATTGTCTTACACACAGGGGAAAGCAGGTTGAGCTAATGTGCTACATACTGGTTTAATAAAGTTCCTTGTCTGCATGAACAAGAGAGTAGACTGTAAGGGTACATCTGCATCATGCACTGGTGAAAACAGCTCTGGAAGTCTAAATGTATTTCTGGTACCTGTATTGTTAACTGGATGTTGATAATTTAGAATGGGTGCAGAGAAGAGCAATAAAAATGATCCCAGGGCTGGAAAAAACTAGGATGGAGACTTAGACAACTCAATCTGCTTAACTTATTAAAAATAAGATCAAGGGGATGAGTGCAGCATAACGTATAGGATTCTTCCTGGTTAGAAAATGGGTGCTAAAATGGTTCTGTGATTTAGTGGGGAAAAGAACAATAAGAACAAATGTCTGAAGTCAAAGCCAAAGAAAATTCAAATTGGAAATATGAGCTTTTTTTTTTTTTTTTGTTAACACTAAGGATGATTAACCACTGGAACAAACTACAAAGAGAAGTGGTGGATTCTCCATCGCTTTCATTTCTAATGACTTCATTTTTTCTTCTCAAAAAGGATGAATGCCAACATTTTCCATAAGTTATTTGCATTAGATGATTTGAACAAAGTTCAAATCTGACACAATATGAATTCTCCCACTGGACCAGCCATTGCCATGATAAATTTCCAGCTCTATTGTGACAAAATTGTCCTTTTCCTCAGTTTGGCCATGGATAAGTAGAGAAGCCTAAATCATAAGTGGTACAAATTCCCATGGATTATTTCTGGCAGTGAAGGACCAGTATGAGACTTGCCTGGTGAAGAATAAAGTTTGATCAGAAGCGACATTTTCAGGGGTGCATTGGAGTGCTATTCACTTCCTCCTCAAGTGCTGGAGAGGGAAATTCATTTTTGCCAAGGTAGTATGCTCGGTCCTCAGAGAGAAAAGGCACTTTTGCAAATTAAAAACCCCATGAATGAGACCCAGATGTTCCAGGCAATATTGTTCTTAGTAATAATGAATTGCACATGCCTGGAACTCCCCATGAACACAGAGGTCCCCAAGAACTTCTCAGAGAGGGAATTCTTAACTCCCTTGTACAGGTGAAAGTAGAGATGCACAGGTTCATCCTGACACTGATCTAACAGACTGGGGTTTGTCGTGCTGGGGAGCTCTGAGTCCCACAGATGTCAGCTGAAACTACTGGAGCTCAGCTCCTCTGGAAAGCAGGGATGAGATGTTTGACGTCTGCTCCCAGGCAGGGAGGAAACTGAGAATCAGTGGTCCCTTTTGAAAGTTTTGGCCAGAGTGACACCAGAACAAGGACCAAAATGGGAAGGGGAAGCCAGGAGTCTTGGAAACTAGTTTTCTCCTCTAGTCGCTAAACCATGCTGTTAGAGAGAGCTGCATCATGTCCTTACATAATAAATACTGTAAGAAAGACATATTTTACTAAATGTCCTTCATTTACTGTCTTCAGATCTCATCACATTCAGTTGGAAGGTCTTGCTAGGTGACCTAGGAGGGAAGCACTTGCAGGTAAGTGTCTTGTCCTCAACAATAAAAACATCAACTGAAATTCAGGTTACATGAATATAGAGTGATGTAAAGGGGGGAAAACCAGTCTTATATGAGCATATGCAGTAACAGGTTCTCAAATATCTATGGGAAGGAGCTCTTGGTGTTTAGTAGCTGTCAAAAAAGTAAATCAAATGATAGGAATGACTAGAAAAGAGAAAATGGGCTACAGAATAGCATTATGCCGTTTTATAAACTCATTGTTCATTTTTGTCTTTGCTACAGTGTGTGATTCTGGTCTCTCTACTTCAGAGGTGCAGAGGAACGAACAAGTGTGATATGTAGCCTAACTTCTGATTGCAAAACAGCTAACTGGATGGGGACTGGAAAAGCCATGATGAGGGAAGGGTATGAGAGACAGTAACAAATACAGAGGTGGCACGGAGGACATAGAGACAGAGTGCAAGAATTAGGGGGCATTAAGCAAAACTAACTGGTAGTGGCATGAAAACAACTTTACCAGAGCCTTTGTCTTTGAAAGACTTGTGTGCAGGCAGACAGGGGTCAGGGCCAGATAACAGGAGTGGGGGGTCCAAGCTCACTCCATGTGAAGAAGCAAATGCTGGGTCCTTTTGACAGTGGGATGTTCAGCATTGCAGGAATGTTTGAGTCAGCGGAGTTTCCAGGAGCAAGGCTCCTGGAAACCCAAACAGAGAACTATCTGGGTTTTGACCTCGTTTACTCTAACTTAAGGATAAAACTACCCAAAGACTTTCTCTAGCCAGGTCCATCATTAGAGGGTTGCAGAGCAAACCACTCTACTGCATGGCCTGTGTAGGAGAGGGCACCCTGGCTCTCAGAAGTGTGGCAGCAAGGACATGTCCATGGCATTGGGGGAATTCCTCACTACATTTCCCAAATTTGTCCATGTGACATTTTACTGCAGGGCTAGTGGAACTCTCTGGGGACTGAGACTGAAAGAGGTGCTGTGATTCCTGGTTTGGGAGCTGACTTTCTGCTGAATTCAGCCGACAGAAGAGATGAGGGACACTAACGAGAACTGCTGTCATGCACTTTATCACCCTGTCAGCACAGCAGCATGGGGGTTTCAGATGCTTGCTTTGAAATGAAAAATCTTTTATGCCCAAGAAAGAAGATGCTTTTCGTAAAAAACCCTTTGCTTCACACAAATCATTAACTGAAAAGTATGCAGGACTATTTCTGCTTGTAGATGCTAAGACACATTCTGTCCTGAATAGATCAGACTTGGAGGTAAGATCTTCAGTATCCTCGTCCCATGAGCCACCCTCATCAAACAAGCCATCTCCCTTCTGCACAGTGCCAACATCACAGTACATGAAGCCCTTTTTATCAAAGCTGGGGAAAGGATGGTGCCAATTACCAAGACTCAGAGATTTCATGATGAGTGATTCACATGAGGCTCTGCTTACTGAGCACCCTGCAGCCCTACTTAGAAACCTGTAGCAGCAATAGATGGGAATAAGGTCAGGGAATTCCTCAACAGAGGTGTAATTTATTAGCAGAGCCTGAACCCCTTAACTTGTTCCAGATTGAGACTTGTAAATTCTGATGGTGGTGCTTTGTGTCAGTGCTGGATGATCATCCACATCTCTCCCAAAGGCCCAAGGTGTATGGAGGAGGAAAAGCACATCTCTGCACCTGGGAAGGACATGCCCTCAGCTGTGGTCAGCCATGTCCATGAATGTTAATCAGGCTGTATATGACAGATTCGGCTGCACTCCTCCACATCTGCCCTTGGCTCCCCTCCCCCAGGTGCTCATTTTAATACCTCTCAGGGTAGAGGTTTCCTGACGTTTATTGTAGCAGCCAGCTCTTCTCAATCTATGTGCAAATTCAGACACTTCCAGAGGAATGCACATATGTATCATCTGCATCCTGGTAGGGAAAGTTTCCTCGCAAACTTTACTGCCTAGCTTGGCTGGCTTTTGGGAGTGTGTGCTTCTTGGCTTGGTGGGTGAGTCAGAAGCAGGGAAACATCCCTGGTAGGGGTGCAGGAAGAACACTGGGTGACTTTCCACTAGCTGTGTGCTGACAAGGGTATGCATGGAAGCATGGGAGAGATTTATGGGGCCAGTTCTGCCAAACACTTGTGATCCCACAAAAATTTAACATTGTGTCCCACAGCGCCTGGCAGGATCACATATGTGTTCCCTTCCATTGTCTGCGGTGGGACATTATTTTCTCCCTTGTGACCTAATAGTCAATGACTTTTATTTCTTGAGCTTGCCTGTTTAGTTAAGGATTTCCTTGTCACCCAAAGTATGGGATAAACCAGAATGAAAGCAGCATGCTTTTGAGACTGGAATAAAAACCCAAATGTCAGCTCACCCTCCGTGCTAGCTATTAAAGCTGAATGAAGTGGTTGCATTATGACGGTCATGGGATGCCTTGTAGAATGAGCACTACTGTGAGTGAAAACTACTTATTTGATATTTCTCAAGTTGCTTTTAGCATTTCTCCTAAATAAGCCTTTATGCTTTGTCTAAACAGCTGAAGTTGATGCTTAATAAAACTCTGGACTGTGCTTTGTCCAAGCACTTTCTATGCTAAATGGCTTCAGCAAACACTTTAAATTTTGAAAGTGAAATACTTGCTAAACTTTTGCTAAGGCACCACATGCTGAGGTTACTTAATACCCTGGTATCAATACTTATTACCCAACTAAAAGGTCTCACTTCATGTAGATACAGGAGCTCTAAAGTTATTAGCAATCACACCTGAACTTGCTAATCAATACCAGAAAAGTAATGACTAGCTAATTTGCACATGTAAACTTCCTTTTAAAAGCTACGCAATATACAGGCCTATGTTGACTGAAAGGATGCACCTCCAGATGTAACTGCCGAAGATATCAGTTTGCTTTCTGATTACAGGCTGCTGAGTGTTCTAGTGTGTCTCACTGCCCATTGAGTAAATGTTTCCCTCCTGGACCAGGTACCCTCTGAGAGCAGCACTGTTCTCTACATTGCTCCGAACACTGTCCATAAAACGTTTATAATGCAAACTGGACAACAACATGCACCATGGGGTTGTGATCACCACAAAGAATACTGGGTCTGAATATATAACACAGTCATGCAAATAGCATGCACAGGCTTGGACAAGGTGTTGAGGTTAGACCCTTTGTTCAAAATCATATTTTGTCTAAAAGTTTTCTTGGCATGTTTTCCAAGAAAAAAAAAATGCTTTTTGGCCTAACTGCAGGTCGTCGAAATTTTTTTTTCTTCATGTTGATAGAAATTCCTGTACGTTTAACCCAGGGATTGGAGGGGGAAATAGAAACAAGAAGCTTTTTGTTGCTTGACTCTTCAGGGAAAAAAGTCTGCTTTTTGTTTCCAGATACTGATTATTTTTTTTTTTTTTAAATGTAAAGCATATTTTAAATGACATTGGGAAGCTTTTTGGCTCTTCAGGGAAAGGTGGGGAAAATATGAAAAAAATCAAAAAAGGCAATTTTAGCATTTCATATCAAATGGCAGGGATTCCTTGACTCTCATCAACAAAACCTCTGCCTGCTACCCCTGCAGCAAAAAGCTGCTCCTGGGGAGCGACCACCAGGTCTTCCCAAGGGAGGAGGACCCCATTTGCCAGGCATGGTCAGCACCTTGTCCCAGCTGGAGGACACCGCGGCTGTGAAGGAGTAACAAGTGGAGAAGGCTTACAGCACCACGAGGCTGCTGAGGTTCTGGAAGGCATAATCGGGAATGTGCCAGATCTGGTTGAGAGCCAAGGTCATGGCTTGCAGCGCTGGCAGGTGGTTCAGAGCTTGGACAGGGATCTCCGTCAGGGCATTATCGTCCAGCCACAGGTGACGCAAGGAGAGCAGCCCCTCAAAGCTCTTCTCGGGCACCACAGAGATAAGGTTTGCATCCAGGCGTCTGAGTGGGAAAGAAACAGGGTGGGGATAAGTAAGAGATGGATCTAGCATTGCTTTACGTGCCCACAGTGTGTTATGCAAAGGGAGTTTTGATGCTGAGACGGGATGGATTGATGGCCAGGGAGATTGGATTAGGCTCTAAATAGTGATTAGCATAAGGAGGTCACAGTGCAAGGCTCCTGCCTGCACTTGGAGATGTTTCACCTGGAGATGTTTCACCGCTGCCAAGGATGATCCCTTCTTGATGGCCATTTAGTGCTGCCAACTGATGGCAGCTTCTTAAACAAAGCTAAGTCCTTCCACATGAACCCACCAGATGGACACTGGCCAGCTGTGGCTTGCAGGCACCCCCCTTAAAAATGAGCATCAAAGCTGCATCCCCTGGGGCTGGGCTTGGCATGGATCTGCCTGAGCCAATCTGCAGAGGCACAGCCCTTTTTGGGGTACCCCACAGCCTGCTCAGACAAATGGCTGGATGTGCAGGACAGCCAAGCCATGAGGCTGAAGCCCCATTCCAGAAGCAAAGGGTTTGTCTGGAAATGCAAAATATGTGGCAGTCCTGCTTGGGGTCCTGCATTTGATCCAAACAGCCAGAGCTACCTGCAAAAGCACCATGAATGAGTCAGACCATTATGTCATGGCACAGGAATTAAGCCTCCGCTCTCTGTATCACACATGTTCAGGCCTTTCTTTCTCCTTGATTTGCCAATTGCTTTTTTTTTTTTTTTTATCATCATGGAAACCTTAAGGCGGTTGAATATGAGGTTTAATTTGGTGAGGAACTTTAACTTTTAAGACTTGTTTTTGTTCCAAAATAGAATGGGAAGCCAAAAAATATTAAGCTTCTTATGAAAAAAAAAGTTAAAAAACTAGGTTTGGGAATCATCTCTCTTAAAGATCTCTTATTTCAACAATGGTGAGCAGGATACAATGTGTTATCTGTAGATTTTAAAATGAAAATATAAGAGGAAAACACTTCAAAATTGGATGAAATACCAGGAACCAATTATTCCAAGGAGAAAGGAAATTCTGATTTCCAACCATGGCCAACAGACCTTATTTGATTTTTCCAAGCTATCTAAAGGAAAGATCTCTGAATTGAAACTGCAAAGATAAAGAACTTTGTCTCTTATGAAAGCATGAGAGAAGGAAGTTAATAGAACTGTCATGGCCCAGCCCTCAAATCAACAATCCTCCATGAAGGAATGTGGCATAGAAATTAGTATTTTTTACTACATAGAGTAATATTTTTGATGAAAGTTGGACACTGAGGCAGACCCCCAGACACTGTTCCCCCTGGCACCAGACCCTTGTCCAAAGAGCACAGACAACATTTCCTAGTTACAAACCACTTCCCAGCACCCTGCAATAAAATTCTAGCCTGCAGGAGGAGACCAAATGCCCTGTGGAGCAGGGAAGACTCCAGGTGCAATCTGTGGTCTCTGCAGTGGGGTAGGGGTGGTATTTCCTGGGTGAAATTCTCAGATGATCCTGGGAAACAGACCTTTTCCTATGCCACAGACAGAAGCATTTCCTGCACTGGCTGGTCTTACCTGGATGGACAAAGTTAGAGATTTGTACCTGATCAAGAAGTGCAGTCAAACCTTCCTGAGATCTCCCTTGGACAACTGCCCTTTAAATGCAGTGTACAAGTCTTGATACAACCTCACCTTACACTGAAACGATACCCCAAGGTGGATTAAATAACTATTTCATTACTCCCATTTTGTCACATTAATGTATTTTTCCAAATTGCAATACACTTGCATTGCCTCAAAGAGGCATTTTCTGGTGAAAGGCTGTTCAGCTGAGAGTTTTTCAGCCAGCTCTTTTGATTCTTCTGTGGATGACAAAAGCACATCGCACCCAAAGCTCAGCTCAGTTGCCACAGGATTTGCATCTTTACTCAGAGGGCTGACATAAGACAGTGTATATTTTCCTCCTGAAGAGGGTGGGCATGTTGCAAGTTCTGCCTCCATTTACCTCCTGTCACCAAGACTACAAACAAATCAGAGCATAGCATCATTCATCTTCCCGAGAAGACAAATCCAAAGATAAAGAGGAGAAAAGCAAACCCTGCAGCAGCTCAGGGTAAGATTAAAGACTGTGAAAATTTTCATCAAAATATTTTGAGACAAACAAGAACTTTTTGACCAATATTAAAACTTGTGTGGGAAATGTTAATCTTTGCTTAATTTTTCCATTCCTTCTTAAGCATGAGAATTCTGTTAGTTTTTGGCATCATAATCTACTTTTCAAAAAAAAAAAAACTTCTTACTTTTCTCAGAGCCATTCTTTCATCCAAATCCCTACATGTTTACTGAAAATTGTTTTAAAGTGAATGCTCTGTTTCAAGTTTAATTAATTAAAGAACAGACAATGAAAATATCTGCTGAGAATAGCTACCATTTTTCAAAACCAAATGAAGCTTTCAGAAATGGAGACGCTCAAACAGGCTGGTACACCAGGCTGAGCTGTCCAAGACACAGGGATGGTTTGTGGCAAGGGAGCACGGTGGCCCCATGACTGTCTAGCTTTATGTCCCACTTTGCTCATGAACTCCTGGGAGAAGCCACAGATGTGAGCCACAAGGGAGTTTGGCTTCAGAGTGATGGTGCCCTAGGTCTTGGGGAAACCATTAATGTTGATGGATTTGCTCCATGGCTATTTAGCATATACTCAGGAAAGGCACTTTTTTATGTCCATGGTCCATAGGTATGAGAAAAGCGCCAGTGAGGTAGCATGGGTCCTTGTTGGATTTTTTTGAGGTACTTGGAGACCTCCCTGTCATTGTGGATCCCTATGGGTAGTGCAGGGTCAACAACTGAGATTCATCTAAGGAGTTTGTTAATATTCCTGGATGGCAACTAGCTTTGGACATGCTGCAAATCCAAGCCAGGCTCTGCTCCATGTCTCCACACCCTGCTGTCAATGAGAGGTCACCTCTGCAAGACTGAAATGAACCCCAAGCCTCCTGTCTCCTCACCTCTGCAGGGGCTGCCTGGTGGCAACATGGCATGTTGTGATGAGTATGGCCACTGTCCATGAGACACTATCTGGAGAGCAGCACGCTTGGAGAGCATTGGTGAGCTCCAGCCATGTAACTGCTGCCTTAATCTGCTCCAGAGTGAAAAGCATAACCCAGCCAGATTCCTCGGTAAAGTGAAAGGGAGACTTTCTGCTGGTTGCAATGAGCCTGAGCAACCTTAGAAACAGCAGCCTGCTTGGAACACAGAACAGCAAGATGCACATATCTGGAGCTACTGAAGTTAAAATTAGGAACAGGGAAGTGTTCAGGTGAAGGTATTTCACACACAGCATGATGGGCAGGATTCCTTATGTGCCTTTGCAGCATTGACAAGGGGAACAGGGAACACGGACTAAGTAATGGCTGCGTTCCTGGTACCAAAAGACCTCCAGGTTGTTTAATTGCTCCTCAGGGACTTGCTGGCTCTTTCTGGAATAGAGGTGCATTCTTTCTAATAAAAGCTGTTGCATGTGGGGATTGCTAATTGCTATGGCTTTCAGACAGCTCTCCACTGTCTTCTGGAAGCAGAAAAGCTGAAGTTCTTGGCACAGAGTTGTTAGTAATTATATCAATTATACTAAACAAAAACCAACCCAACAGTTCTCTCCTTTCTTCAGTGTGTGACTCTGGCTCCATAAGTGTTTTGTGTTATGATTTATACCTAAGATAATTGGGCCGATTAGTGGGTAAATGGGACAGTGCAGGCTGGGGCTGGCTCCTCACCTTTCACGGAGATGTTTTAATCTTTATTTCACCAAATCACTCAGTTGGTTTTCCTTGCAAGCATTAACCCTTTTGTTGCTTACAGAGGAAGATGCCTCTTTCACAGAGCTGCTGGACGGCTTAGAAGTGGGACTTCATCTCACACCTGCTGTCGAGCAGTGTTGTAGGTCTGGAGAGCAGATAAGAAACACAGATGGACAATATTTCCAAGTGACTTTACAGGCTCAAGCAAGGCACTGTAGAGCATCGTCCTGTCTGTTGTAGGCAAAAGGAGCTGATTTTAAGTGAGGCATTCAAGAATGACGGCATATGAAAATCACCAGCTGCTTGAAAGTCTCTGCTTCTGGCTTTAGACCTGCATCTACTGCTGATAGTTATGGGATGTTTATGTGTCTTCAACATGACAGTTAGCCAAAAGTCCTAAAAGTGCCTGGAATCACCTCAGATTTTACTCCATTTTTTTTTTGTTTAGGGACTACAGGTATGGGAAAAGAGGGAGCTGCCTGGGAAGAACAAAAGTCCCTTGGCTTTTGGTCTGAGCCATTGCCTATGTCATCTTTGTCCCCTGAGCATCTGTTCACACCTGTGCTGAGCCATGGTGAGAGGAGCAGGTCAGCATCAAATGCAAGTGTGTCTGAGCCCCACCAGCTGGTGCCTTTGCTGCTGTTGTAGCCAGTGGCAGCTCTGGGGAGCCAAAGGAACCTGTGTGGGGTGGGAAAGAGAAGCCTTTCTTCGGGCAGGACAGTGTCAGGTAGCCTTCACGTGGGTGCAGGATTAAGAGCCCAGCATGCCTTTGAAAAGCCAATTCATTGCTTTGAGCACTGTCTGTATTTGATAAAGGCTTGAAGAGGAACTGCATGCCTTCTTGCCAGGAACAGTCCAGAGATGATGCTAGGATCAAAAACATTCATAGAAGGAACCAAGCAGGTAGGGAAGACCTTTTCTAATGAGAAAAGGTCAAAAGTAGGAGATTCCTCCTTCCCAGTGTGCAGAAGATAAGCCAATGCAATCAGTACAGCCATCCAGGAGGTCCAGGTGTTGGTGGGGCTATGTGCAGTTGCCAGTGCAGTGAGGATGTATTAAGTTTTGTATTAATTCTGACAGATCAAGCTATAATCTGAGGTCTTTGGTTTCCTGTGCCACAGACCCAGCAGTTTCTAAGAACTGTCTTGTTCCAAGAACTGCTTCCAGAGCGCTTTAGAGGATGTACAAGTGTGTTTCCTAGACATGCATCCTGCTGTCTGTAACATGACTGGCAGAAGTGTTCAGCAGCTGATAACCAGAAACCAGAAATCTGTTCCCTAACAGATGTGGTGCAAATCTCAGGCTATGGCTGGCAGAAGCAACTTTGCCCATATCTTTCCAGTTCCTTCTGGCTGTGGAGCATTTACAAGGGGAGCTACAGCCTGGAAACTAATAAAAATGCACAATGCCATGCTGTCAGGAAATGTGCCAACTTTTGCTGCTGTTCTTCCTTCCTTGCACACAGTAGAGCCAGAGAGCAGGTTGTCTGGATGCCTTATACAAATGATGTGCAGTAAGTGGTCTGCAGTATAGACTCTGTGATGTTCCTCCACTGCCCACAGCCCAGTCACAACAGGACACTGGGACCTCAAAATCCAGTCCATCCTCTCAGCATTTTTTGCAATGTATGGGGCTATTATTTCCCTTGATAAAGTTGGAGAAAACTTGCCACCAAACATCATAGGCAGCATTGGGTGGTACTGGGCTTGGCTGTTGTGTCTCCAAACAGGGGAGTTCCTCTGTATCTTGATTATCTGTCAACAGCAGAATATAGGACATAAAGAGAAGATGGTCTGGAGAGAGAGATGCAACCCTTGAAGGAGTGAGGACTGACCTGGCAGCAGTTTGAGGAAGAGCTGGTTGCCCACCCCTCCCTGAGACCACCCCTTTCTCAGGGAGTGATGTGCTTGCTGTCTTCCCTGGCCCCAGTGTGCATGTGTGTCAGCTGAACAGAGCTGATCTCACCAGAAATTTCTAATTGGTGCCTTCAGGCAATCATGTCTCTCTTCCTGTCTGAGTTTATCTTGAAAGGCTCGATTGGGTTACCTCCTATGCCATAATAGGATCTAAGTTCCTTGTAGTAACATAAGAAGGAGATGATGTCACTGCAGCTAAACTTCTCTGATAACTTACTAATGACTGGGGCCAACACCTCAGTTCCTTTCTCAGGCAAAACTCCCAGATGCACTGAGTCAGTACCTGGCTTGTGAGCCACGTGCAAGGAGCTGAGAGCACAGTGAGGGAGAACGGCTCCGGAGCCCTGCAAAACACCCTGCTCAAAGGCACTCTGTCCCCCTCCGCCACACTTCCCTGCAAGCCAGCTCCTTGTGTGCTGCTTTTTCTGCCAGGCACTGCACCTGGTGGGGCCCAGACACACTGACGCAGGAGGTTCTGGGACCCTGAGCCTGCCCAAATAACCCAGGTGAGGAACAAGGGCTTCTTCCATCAACTGCTATTAAATGGAATAGGAGAAAGGCAGCTGCTGGGGACTGCAGTGCTAACCGGGAAGATGGGAAACTGGGTTCAATTTCTGCTCTGCCTGTCATGTCCTTGTGATCATAAAGTACTGCAGATTCAGTGGGAGAATGGATCTGTTGGAGTGGGTCCACAGGAGGACCACAAAAATGATCAGAGGGCTGGAGCACCTCTCCTATGAGGAAAGGCTGAGGGAGTTCAGCCTGGAGAGGAGAAGGCTCTGGGGAGACCTTATTACAGCCTTTTGAAACTTAAAAGGGGCTTATAAGAAAGATGAGGACAGATTTTTTGTAGGGTCTGTGGTAATAGGACAAGGGGTAATGGTTTTAAACTAAAAGAGGGTAGATTCAGGCTAGATATAAGGAAGAAATTTTTCACAATAAGGGTGGTGAAGCACTGGAACGGGTTGCCCAGAGAGGTTGTGGAGGCTCCATCCCTAGAAACATTCAAAGTCAGGTTGAATGGGACTCTGAGCAACCTGATGTAGTTGAAGATGTCCCTGCTCATTGCAGGGGATTGGACTAGCTGATCTTTGAAGGACCCTTCCAACCCAAACCGTTCTATAATTCTATGAATGACACATTATTGAATAGGTAAAACATTGCCTTGCAGGCCTGCTCTAACAGCTGGACTTTCTGCCCCTGCCACAGAGAGCTCACAGCCCTCAAGCAAGACTCGCAAGAGTTCCTTACCTCCATTTCCAGACTAAAAAGTCTTGTGAAAACCATCCCAGGCAGTGAATGAAGGTTCAAGACACAAACATGTTCCCAGTTGGTTGTGGAACAGGACCTGGTGGAAAAGTTTGCAGGGCTCTATTTGGACTGCAATGACTCTTCACTCCTGACTTAATGGGACATGTATCTCTGGGAAACCCTCCACGAGGAATGCTCAGGAAATTAAATCAGAGCAATACCTAGACTCCACACAAAGTGCCTTTGGTACAGACAAGAGGGCTTTGTTATCCCAAGTTGCAGACACCTCCAAAACCCCTCAGGTCAGAACTGTGCAAGAAGGATTGTCAAAATGTCTGTGCAGCTTTAGAAACTCCTCCTCTGCACTGACTCCCTAGCCAGCCCTCTCGCTGGTTGCCTGGCATTGCCCCCCTTGCCCGTGGTGCCAGGCACAGGGAAATGGAGAAGGTACAGAAAGCAGCCAGAGACTAAGCAGAGTGGCTCAAAGGCCCACCAAGCAGTGTGGGTCCTGCATATTTGCTGGGAAGCATGGTGTTTGTCAAGCACACAAACTATCTGGAAAAGAGAAGGGAGAGTAGCTCTTGGGGAGAGAGGAACAGGACACACTACTGTCTGGGGAGAGGGGATCTGAACAGGTCATGGCACCCTGAGAAACCCCTGGGCCAAGAATGTACCTGGGCATAAAAGCCAGCTCACGCCTTGAATGCATGGGGACCAGAGCCAGACCAGATGCATCACAAGGTCCCTGTCTGGCAGTGGGGACATGCAGGGGTGTCACAGCTGGGTCCATGTCTGCCTTGCTCCATCCACTCTCCACTCGGGAGTTCACATGGAGATAGGGTTCCAGATGTGGTGTTTGACTCAGGCAATCATTGCTAGACTGGTGGTTATTTTGTTTTGATGGACACTTGGGTGGGAGCCACCTCCTGTTGAGGTGCTGGATTGTACCCTGGTGTGTTTGAGTGCCTCCTTGTGTTGGGTGAGCACACATAGGATCTGCTGTGGCCTTCCAACGCAGCCAGCTTTGTTTTAGAAATTAAATAACCCTCACCATTATAGCTCATAGACTATACTGGAGAGAAGTACTGGCCTTTGCTGAAAGCCTTTGCTCTGGGCTTGGCCCCTCCACAAGTTACCGGGCTGTTTAGACAGCATGGCAGCCATGAGCCCCCCCAGAGCTGACACAGGGGTCTGTGGGATTGTCCCCTGGTCCCTCTATGACTGAGGGGATCCTCCATGGGCCAGACACAGTAGTTTTTGAGCCACACCACAGCTGCAGAGGCACTGGAAATCTCTTCTGCTCTTTCTGGCAGCTGGGGCTGCTTTTGGAGGTGTAACACTGAGCTGTGAAAATGGCATAGTCTGCTTGGCTGGGATTTGGAGCCAGCTGTCCAGTGCCACTGCTCTGCCGTGGGATCAATGTGACCCTGGACAAGATGCTTGGCTTTTCTTTGCCTTCTTCTTCCTCTCTATGAAGGGAACAGTAGCTTTGCCCTGCACTGCAAGGGGCTGTGAAGGGAGCTGTCTCCCTTCAAGAATGGTTAGCACTGCAGACGGCCATTAGGAGACAGATTGCTTGGACCATCTACAGCCTGTGCTAGCAGGGACCTCACAGATAACTACACTGAGCTCCTACTGCCAAAGATGCCATGTCTGACAGGGTCTGTCATGCACAGGGCTGGCTCCTGCTGCTCCTAAAATTTTGTTTATGTGCATCATGTCACTTGGCTAAAAATTAACTTGGTCTTTATCCTACCAACACAGCTAGTGATTCCTATGCCTTACTTTAGCAGATGAGACTGTTCTGTATTTTTCATCCCTGAGCCTCACTAGATTGACCATGCTCCCATCTGCCATGGGAGGAACTTCTTAAAGTCCACAGGGTTACGAAAGAGACAGATAGTTCAAGATGAGAGCAGACTAGGGGCCATGGCTGTGTCTTGCATAGAGGAATAAATGCTGCATAGATGGCTGCCAGTATAAATATGTTGTTCATTTCTTGCTTGCCTTCCTATCTCCAGTTTACCTGAAGCTTCTCTGTGGTTCATCAAGAGTGCTTACACATTCAATGTGTGTAACATCTGGGACCCATCTTCCTTTTGCACTGTCACACCTACTGTATCTAACATCTGGGACCCATCTTCCCTGCTGTGCAGCTGTATCTACTGTATGTAACATCTGGGACCCATTGTCCATCTTCTCTATTGAGTCTACATTGGGGAAATGCAGCATGCCCTGGATACTTATGTGTATAAGCGAGTGAGTTAAGGTTCATAAGTCCCCATAATAAAGGTCAATGGAAAACACATTGGAACTTACTATATAACTCATATGCAAGTGTGTGTATGTGTGTGTGTGTGGATGGTGGATGTGAGCTGTAATTATTATTTCTTTAGTGTCTACAAACTTCTAGGCACTGGGAGGGCAGTCAAGAGAGCATGTGCCTCTTCCTGAAAGCTAGTACAGCCTGAGATGGGAACACTGACAGTGCATATGAGAGGCGTATGAAGATGGAATTAAGTTTCCATGTTTGTCAGAGTCTTTTCTGAGGGATGTTTGCTTACTGAAAGGTGGGTACTGCAGTCATTGCGGCACGGGCAGAGAAAGGTAGAAACAATATAGATAGACAAGTGACCACCATTTTCAGTTTGGTGTGGATGATCTCTTGAGTGTTTATCCAAACACTCCTGGTTGCCACACTGGATTGCTAGCAGTCAATATAGAAAAGTTTGGAGGTGACTACAGTACATGATGGGCGCAGCCATGTAAGTATAACCCCTGCCAAGCTGCTAGAAAAATACAACTCAAGCCACCCAACCTGTGCTGTGACCTCTTCACTTGGGAGCACAACTGGTGAACCCCAGAGGTGTTAGGGCATGGCAAGGGTGTCACTCATCATCACCCCCTTCCAAGTGATACCAATCACAAGCTCAATGAATGGGAAAATTAGAAAGTAAGGTCTCAAGAGAGGAACTGACTCAGGGGATCATCATGAACATGATGGCCCAACTCAACATCACTGTGAGCTGAAGAGCCTACTCAGCTCAGGAAAGAATTTAAAAGCTGTAAAGATGTAAGACTGCTGCTTTTTCACACAGTGTACAGGGGGAAGGCATCTGATGCAGCCAGGTGTAGAGTTTCTATATCTGCTGATGCCATTCTTGGGAGAAGATAGAAATTTATGCACCCATTTTTCTGTGGTGTATTTTTCTGGCCAGTTCTGCCACACAATAAAATAAGTTAGAATGACTGAAGTTCGCTAAACTTTTTGCTGTTAGTCTGATAAACAACGCGACACCCTCATCTTCCTGGGAGATGATTCCAGGGATCCTTCACAGCATGGAAACTCACAAGCATTAGCCATATACATAAACTTACCCTTACATAAACTTCACAACATCTCATTGCTCAAAGCCAGAGGG
>VZTV01058861.1:73639-95152 GCA_013400875.1 Anhinga rufa | reverse complement strand
ACTGCTGGGCTACAGCTCTGCCTGCACTCTGCCCGTGGTGCTGAGAAGCAGGAGCCCTTGGGCTCAAGCAGGGCTCGGCAGTGCACCGTGTGCTCACACTGTGCCACCAGCCAAGAGACATGTTCAACAGGGCACTGCCTTTCAGCTTCCAGAATAAAAACAGTGGTTGAGGACCTTCCCAGCGCATTCAGCACAGCTGTGACAGCTCTCTGCCAGCTCCTCACAGTCACTGAGCGCGGGTGCTTCAGTGCTGCTGAGCAGGACAGGTACGTGCAGGAGAGAGAGGCTGCTGCTCTGTGTCCTACAGCCCAAGCCTTTCAAGGCAGAGGTGTCCCCGTGGCTTGTGCCGAGACATAAGCATTACAGAGCAAGTCACTGCGCAATCTGCCCTCAGGACTTCCTACTTGTGCAAGCACACAGCTAGGAATTGCAAGTGGAAGCTCTTCAGACTGGAAATTATGTGTGTGCACATGCCCTCTGCGTACTTATGCAGACAGGCACCACTATGGGCTCCTCTTGGACAGCTTGGCAAACCTTCTCTTGCAGCCTCTACTCATCACACCTCAACAGGCTGAGGCTGCAGCTGAGGAGGACCCACCAACCAGTGCCACCAGTGAGCGATGGGTGCCCCTGCCCCAACGCACCTGCTCACGAGGTGTGAAAACGTGCAGTGAGGCCACCAGCCCGCCTGTGGAACGGCGCAGAGGAAAGATGGGAGCAGGGCGAAACAGCGATACCTTGCGATGCTTCACCACATAGTAGAGGATGGGGGCTCTGCTGTCAGGCCGGGGTCTCCACACCAGGTCGTAGCTGTCCGTCTTGGATGTCCGGGGAGAACTGAGGATGATGGGGGCCTCGGCTGGAGACACCAGCTCCCTGTTGTCTGCACACTGTGGAGATGCTGCCAGTGGGGTTGTCTCGGGCTTTGGCAGTCCAGCTTTATCCAGGGGCAGCTTTAAGGCACTGTCCCTGGGAGGTGGTGTGGGAGGCTGAGCTGAGCCCAGCTGGGCACCTCGCCCAGGGTTGAGTGTAGCTCCTGAAAGACAAGGTGTCGAGGCAGGGTAAACGCCCATCCCAGTCTGCGGTGAAGGCAGAGCTATGAGCCCCTTGAACCACTCAGAAGACCGGCACTATACGGCACAGGTACCTTAGAGGTATCGGATCCCAGGCGGTGTTGCCTGCTGTGCCACTCAAAAAGGTGTTGGCAACCATCTCTCCTTCTCCTGCTATAAACCTAACACACCTCACTGGGGCCTCTCTGAGAACAGGCCTTGGCCACATGGGGCTTCCTCCCTCTCTGGAGCCCCTCTTACCCTGGATCAGTTCACCGAGAGCCAAGGAATCAGGCGGTACCTCTCCTACCGCAGGTGAATCCACCCACATCAGTGTTTATGCTCTTGCTCAGCGCAAGCTCAGAGGCAGAGCTGAGTAAGCCATGGGGTCAGGCACTACCCCCACATGTCCGATGCCTCCCATGCAGAGAAAGCTCAAGTATACGCGCATGGCGCTGCACTTAGCAGCAAAACTGCCGCCATCTGTTCTTACGGGGAGATATGGACATTCCAATCATAAAAGCACTTGAAGTGCAGGGCAAAAGGGAAGGAGGGAAGAGCAAGGCAGCTCAAACACAGGCAGGAGGGTTACACACCAACTTGCTTCTCCTGCTCCCCTGCTCTTCCCCTGCGTGTTAGGCTCTGGGACCGAACGGTCACAAGCTTGGCAAGAGGGACTTACCTGGCCGGGCTGTCCTCAGCTGCACCATGGCTTGCGCGCTGCCGACCTCGTTCTCCGCCATGCACTGGTATATGCCGTCATCCTCGGGCCCCACGCTGACCAGCCGCAGCGCCCTGCGGGAGAGCCGGAGCCGGTGGCTGGCGGAGAGGGGCACGGCGTTGCGCAGCCACATGACGGAGGGCTGGGGGTTCCCTCGCACCTCGCAGGTGAACTTGGCGCTCTGGCCCCAGGGAATGATTTGCTGGGACAGCTCCATGGTGACCTCTGGGGGCTCTGTGCAGGGAAAAAACACGGCGGCTCAGCGCCACTTGACGGGCAGCGCGGCACGGTCATGGCTTTGCACCTTCCTCTCTGGCAGGGACGAGGGCAGAGTGATGGATCCTTATCCCACCCTACCCCGAAGTCCCACTTCCTTTGTGGGGGCCCGCAGGGGTCCGCTTCATTGGGCCTCCCCTTCAGCATCCACATGAACCGCAAGGAGAGGCGGCCCAAGGCCATCTGCCCCTCTCAGATGACAGCAGCCACCTACAAGTCCCAGTTTTCTGAGCTGAAACGCTACTCTGCAAAGATTGCGCTTGTGCCAAAACAGCACCGGCACCCCGATGAAACGCAATCCAACAAAACATAGGCTTAGCCTCCCTAATGTTTGTAAGACAAGGAAGGGTGCATGGTAGAAATATCTTAAGATGCAGTATCCCTTATATTTTCCACCCCACAGAGAGCTTCCCTACAGAACAGAGCAAAAAGCAAGTCACTCTGATGTCTTTCCTATGCCAGCGTCAAGTATATCTTAAGAAGCAGCTAGTCCTCCACTAGAGAGTGGAGAGTTAGAGCAAACCCAGTGCCGCAAATGACAAGAGAAGAGCTTCTGCAGGGTAAGGGAGGACCCATCATCTCCAGCTCGTACCAGGAGCTAGGAAGGAGGAACTACCATCCTCAAGGAAGAATTCATCCCATCTCCTAGAAAGCGGAGCCACAAGCAGGGGGTCGCCTTATGCTGTGGTTTGTCCAGGGAGAGGAAGAGTACCGCGGCACTAGTATTTTCCCCTGAAAGCAGTGGAGAAAGGCCAAGCCCTTTCTGAAACAAGGGCTGCAGCAGCA
Organism: Anhinga rufa; assembly: GCA_013400875.1. Classification (NCBI taxonomy): domain Eukaryota; kingdom Metazoa; phylum Chordata; class Aves; order Suliformes; family Anhingidae; genus Anhinga; species Anhinga rufa. The sequence continues at coordinate 92,317 of VZTV01058861.1, read as the reverse complement.
CTCACCAAACACCTGCACGTTGTAGAAGATGAATGCGGCTCCGGCCTCCCCAACCCCATTGTCAGCTGTGCAGCTGTAGGTCCCCGAGTCCTCCTCACTTGTGGGGTCAATCAGGAGGTTGCTGAGCAGGAAGCGTGTCTTGTTGTACGCAGAGACGCTGGAGCCATCTTTGGCCCAGGTGACCCGTGGCGGGGGGATCCCGCTGGCCACGCACTCCAGGATGAGGCTTTGGCCCTTGGTGACGATGATGGTCTGAGCTTCGGGGGGGTAGATTATCCGGGCTGCCTCCGCTGTGGAGCCTAGTGAGGAGAGGAGGAGGAAGGAGGTGGGTGGGAAGGAAGGTGGCTGGTGGGAAAGCACCCTGTGCAGAGTGCAGGTAGGGGTAATGGCAGGGCTAGCGCTGCTCCCCTGCGCGGCGGTAGATAAACGGCGAGTCAGGCCGAGAGGGACATTCCTTAATGGACGCGTGCACCCAGCAAGCGGTCTTGCCGAAGGGCTAAAGGCCTTTGCTCGCCCATCACCAAGAACCAACCCTGAGGAGGTACGACGATCCCAGGGTTGCACACACATACCCCGGGAGCAGACTTTGGAGACGTCTGCTGCTGGAAAGGAGTTTTCCCAGAAACTGATAATGTCGGTTCATATGGAAAACCACCTGCAATAGCACTGGTACGTGCTCCCGGGGCTGGAAGAGCTACGGAGAAGATATGCAGTGAAGGGAGAGCGGCTTACGTCTCACGCGGAGCCTCTCGCTGGAGACCGAGGTTTTCACCTCCTGCGTCACAGGGTTATAGGCAGCACATTTATAAGTCCCCTCATCCTCTTGGCTGGCATTGACGATCTGAAGGTTCCCAGATGGCATGATAAGATAATTGTCTGTAGGGAGAGAAGAGGAGGTGGCACATGATTATAAGACACGTCCCCCCTCTGGAAGAAATGCAGTGTCCTGAAAAAAAGGTGGACAAGTGGAAAGGGAAAAAACCCCACGATAACACTGACAGCACTGAAATGACCCCTTTTGGTTCAGATATCAGGGGAGCAATGGTGCCGTGGCGGGAGGAACAGAGCCTTAGGTGAAGCTAGCTTGTCACAGGTACAGGCAGCAGATGGAGCAAAGCTTCAAAATTCAGATCCAAATTCAAAAAATTTTGCCAAATTCGGAAGTCGCCTTTATCGAGGCTGGGTTAAAGGAGCACTTCATGGTGATATGGAGACGCCCGATGAAGAGCAATGTGGTGCATCCGCTAGTTCTACTTTCTTTCCTCTTCCACAGCTGGTGTTACACATGGCTCTCTAGTGCCAGACAGCGGAGACATGAGGGAGACCTCGCAGAGACCCTAAACTAACCCGTGCTCAGACTGGCAGCGAAGGGACGACAAGGAGGCAGCAAGCACAGAAAGCTGCTGCTGGCAGGGAAGGGTAAAACGGGGCCCTGGGGGGGGACCCAGTGGGGCAGACCTCTGTGGCACTCACCTCGGGAGGCCTCAAGCCACTCCTGCTTCACGCTGTAGCGGACCTGAGCCTTGGGGTGACTTTCGGGCAGGTCACAGGCAATCACGGCTGTGTTCCCTTCATCCACCTCGATCACATGCTGGCCGTCGAACTTGAAATCTTTGAGATCTGCAGAGAGAGCAAAGGACAGGGCATCTCAGCGGCTGGCTCAGCATCCCAGTGTCAGCTCATCCTCTCCGTGCGGACCCAGGGCTGTTTCATTGCAATGCCAGCAGAGGACCGCTCCGTCCCCAGCAGCTAGGGAAGCTGGCCTGGTTTCAGAGCTTTATTTAATTTCTTCTCCTCCTTCCTACAAAATGGATAACTTAAAACACAGCTTCTGGAGAAACCGCCTGCACCACGGCTGAGAAACTGGGTGTGAAAAATCCTGGCCTGAGAGTAAAAAATGAGCCAACTTATTGCAGCACTGAAGGGCGGCCAAAAATGGTCCTTCTGCCGCCTGCTATTTCAAACACGGCTGCCTTCCTGCTACCGAGAAGCTGGCTGCGTAGTCATAACTCAGGGAGCCTGGCCTGCTTCAAGGGTGCACAGATGTCGCCTGACACAGTGGGAGAAGGTGTGCCACCACTGGGTGCTCCCAGAGCTGCCCTGAGCTCCTCCGGTGCCTGAGCAATCAGCGTCTCCACTCCGGCCACTCTCACTCCCATCGGATATCTCACAGCTGAAGGCTGGTTAACCACGAGGCTTTGCGTGTGCCCAAGCAGCGCCCACGCCCCTGTCCAGAGAACAGGGAGTCGAAAAGAAAAGCAGCTCCTCCTCTACATGGCACAGCTGCCCCCTCCCTAAAGCAGCCGTGAAAACACCCCGTCCCAGCATGTGTCCCCCAAGGAGGCTGCGGCAGGGGCTGCTCGCTGGCGGGGCTGATGCAGGCAGCGGGAGCAGAAGCTCAGGGGCAGGGTGAGGAGAAGGGGCGCTTGGCTTTTTGCTTTCTTTTCCCTGTTTTTCAAAGCAGGAGCAGAGGACTGCAGTGAAACCCTGCAGGTAACGGTTTTAAACTAAAGGAGGGTAGGTTTAGACTGGATATAAGGAAGAAATTTTTTACAATGAGGGTGGTGCGACACTGGCACAGGTTGCCCAGAGAGGTGGTTGATGCCCCAACCCTGGAAAGCTTCAAGGCCAGGCTGGACGGGGCTCTGAGCAACCTGCTCTAGTTGAAGCTGTCCCTGCTCAGTGCAGGGGGGTTGGACTAGATGGCCTCTAAAGGTCCCTTCCAACCCAAACCATTCTATGATCTGGCAGGGCGAGGAGCATGCCAGCCTGGCCCTGCCACCCTTCCCAGAGCTGAAACTGGTCCCCTCTCTCCCTGGGCACGATGGCAAATCTTCCTGAGGCGCTGCAAGTGCGAAGATTGTCTCGGTCAGCCTGTGTCAGGAGGGAGAGGGTTCTGTGCCAGGAAAAAAGTCCCACGCGTGCATTTTTACGGTGCCGTGCGCCAGCCCAGGCGGCCGCTACTGACAGCTGCACATCCCGCGGCTGGTCACAAGTCACGCTGTCGCATCCAGGCTCAAGCCGGCCCATCTTCCCCAGGACCCGGCCCCAACACGCGTCTCCCGAGCGGCACGCCGCTAAATCCGGATGAGACCCCGCTCCCTTTTCAAAACCCCACGTTAAGGCAGCACGTCGCATCCCTCACCACGGCATGGTGCGGCCACACGCTGTCAGCAGCTCCCTCTCCCCTCAAAAGCCATCCCGGGATGTGGCACCCACGACCTCGGGCAGTTTGGAGAGCCGGGGGGAAGCAGGAGGGCTGGCGGCGGGCGGACGGCAGGCAGCCTCCCTTGGCAGCCCCGGCCAGCAGAGAATGTGTTTTTGTTCTCTGGGAAATGCAGCAGCTCTCCAAGAGCAAAAGACAACTCTGGCTCCAAGCTTCTCCCACCCACAGTCATGGAAAAGTGACATGAAATTTCTCAAGCAGACTTTCTGATTAAAGCAAGATCCTTTATGGAGTTTAAATAAAAACCAGCTCTCTTGGCAAGGCGGCGAGAAAGCCTCCCCGAGCGCGGCGCGGAGGGGCTGCCGGGCGGCTGCCGGGGGAGCCAGCGTTCCCGGGCCCAGATCTGAGGGAAGGGGAGGAGGTTGAAAAGAAAAGGGGAGGTTTTGCAATGTCATAAAAATGATTTGCAGCGAACATGCTTAATACTTCTGGAATTTCTTGGCATCGTTCAATTAAAAAAATAATAATAAAAAGAAGGAATATGGGTGAACTTCAGAAATGTGATTAATCCTTTAAGACAAGCTGAGGAGGGGAGCCATGTTTCCACTGGGTATTAAAGCCAGATGAAGGTTAACTCTTAACTTGTGAAAAGCTGGCAGCACCTCGCGCTCCTCCAACAATGAAAGTTACTGCTGGGGAGGGGAAGGGTGCTGGATATTCTCTCCTCTTTACATTTATATTTGATCAAGGAATAAAATGAAAGAGCCACAGAAAGGGAATGAGGTAGAGAGGAGGCGAAAGCCCAGCGTCTGCCTGCCCACATCATGCGTCTTTCTCCGATCAACAAAATATAAACGAGCATTGGGAAAATTAACGTGCGCCTTGGTGGTCTGGATTCATCACAGCCAAATTAAGATTTCGGAGCCAAGGCATAGGCTGCAGCGATGCTGGCAGGGATCTGCACACACACGCACGCGTGCACGCACAGACCCTGAAGAGGAGAAGGGGCCCAGGAGCCTGGGGATCCATCTCGGAGATGGAAAACGATGTCCCCATGCTGGGGGATCCCGGGACGACCTTGGGCTAGGCTGATGTGGGAGTCCCTCGCGTGCAGCCCCCGGACGGCAGCTCAGCCCCGCCGCCTCACAGCTGTGAGTGCTGCAGCCCCACGGCGGGGAGCAGGACCCCCGGCCCTTCCTGCCTTCTCCTCCCAGCCCGGTCGCGGGGGATGAGGGGCGAAGATGAGAATGGAGGGGGAAAGGATGGAGGAAAGAGATGCTGGGGGAGTGAGAACTGGGTGCCGCTGGAGAAGTGGAGCAAAACCAGCAGGGAAGAGAGGAAAGGCATCAGGTGGGCACCGGGACAAACTATTTTCCAATACGCAAGTGTACAAGCTTCCTGCCAAACTACTTCCCTAAATTCCTGCTCCCCCACAGCGAACAAGACTGTTTTATTTGCCAGTGGATTTTGGCCACAGGCAGCCTCAACCGCCCCGCTCCCTGCTGGTACGGGCGCATACAGCCATCCATTAACGCCGATGGGTCGGCTGGAGCTGGCAAGGGGCGGCTGGGGGCACCGCCAGCCCTGTGGTGGGGGCACCCCTTGTGCACGGGACAAGCCCTGCCTTCACACACCCCTTTGCACTTGGCCCCAGCATGGCAAAATGGAGCTTGCCGTGCTGGGCTAGGACACACAGTTTCATCCTGGGGGCTTCAAATGAGCCCCCAACTCCCTGGAACGCGGGGAGCCACGCATGCCTCCCCCAGCAGGCAGCGCAGGGGCGGGTGGAGGAGAGGGTCAGCGCTGGGGAGGGTGCAGCACTCACCCCTTCGGCTGCCCGGCCAGCAGCAGCTGCGCCCCATGTCTAACATGCAATTTGCACCTCGGGTCTAACTCCCGCAGCAGCTGGGAGAAACCACATCCCCTCTGCCCTGGCTGGGTTTTCCTTTTCATATGGCAGCGCCCGACGACGTGCCAGCCCACGTCCTTGTCCTTAAAAGACACGCTTGATCACAGGGAAGCGGCAAGTCCTCATCCACCAGCCACCGGCTGGGAGGTGCTGCGGACAGACAGACAGAGCGCTGCTAATCCCAGCTGTGCTGGGGTAGCAGGGCTTATTCCCCAACCCCCCCCCCCCTTTTTTTTTCTTTTTTTGTTTAGAAGGGAGTGCAACCAAAGGCCATTGCTTGTGTCCATCTGCGCCCTGCTCCAAGGCGCGATGGGGTGAGCTGGGGCGCGGGGAGGGTCAGTCCTGCGGCTAGCTACCCCGCTGTCATCGGGGAGGAAAACCAGCTGAATCCCAGGGCCGGGGGCCAAGCAGCGAGGCAGCTGAGACAGACCGGATTAAATGAATGGGAGACCAGAAATAACTTTGGAGAAGCAGCAGTAGTAAATAGAACGCCAGCTCTCAAGGTGAAAGTCCTCCTTGCTGTAGGGAAGGGTGAGGGAGGGGAGTGACCCCAGGAAGGGGAATGGGCAGGGACGGGGGTCCACCAGCCTGGGGGCAGGCTTCTTCCACCAATCCCCCCTCGGCGGTCAGAGCAGCCTGGGGTTACAGCTCTCGCTTCCAGTCTGGTCAGCACCGCAGGAGCCTGGGCACCGGTGTTGTCACCACCAGCCCCCTCCTGCCTCGCTGGGACAGGCGCAGCGCCCTGGCCTCCTGCCTGCTCTCGCAGCCCCAAGCGCATCCCCTGCACCGTGCCCCAGCCCCACTCCCCCACATCGCCCCAGGCCCGTCGCACGGCCCTCGTGCCACAGCTCCGCCAGCTCAAGAAACACCACCTGTGTTTTTCTTCTCTCCGCTCCTCACGCCACCTCTGCCCCCGGGGCCAGAGCCCCCCGTGCCTGCTCAGCAAATGCTTTTCCAACACGCAGCCGCCCCCTTCCCTCCCTCCCGCCATCGCCTCCGGGGAGCCGTCAGAGGAGAGGCCCAGGCGGAGGAAAATGAATGGGGCTGTCTTCAGAAAGCAGCTGCAAATTCCTGGGGGATGCCCAGCCCGACCCGGCGCAGGGTCACTGCCCGCGAGTGCCGCGCGCTGAGGCCCGGCTTCCCCACGTGCTGTCGCAAAGCCAAGGGCTGCCCTCGCTGGCGGCGCCGATGGAGGGCCACGGGGCAATGAGCCTGCCTTGTCCCACAGAGTCCCCGGGACACAGGCGTCCTCTCATCCCTGGCTGTGGGGGATACGCTGGAACAGGTGGAGTCCCTTTGCTGCACCCCCATCTATTTGTTTTGGTTTGTTTTTAAGTGACACATCTATCCAGGTCAGGCTTGCTGTTGCGCTCACCGTGCTGATTTTCCACGCGCACAGCTAAATGCTGGGAGTTGCACGGCTTTTGTCACCTCTGCCTGCCGGCTTTGCTCCAGCCCTGCACTTCAGCTGCCCGGTGAGCTCCACCAAAGGCTCTCGACCTTATGAGCCTTTTGCTATTGCAGGACCAGCCCACAGCGCCGTGTTCGTGTCCCTGGTGGATTTATCTGGCCCCACCAGAGCCCACTGCAGCCATACCTTTTTCATATAGCGCCTCCACCCAGGCGAGGGGCTGGAGCAGGGCATCTGGCATGATGGCAAATCTGCCACCTGCAAGTGGGTAAATACCTTTCTCTTTCTTGCAGCTCTCAGCCATACAAGGGCTTAGGACCTGCCTTGGAAAACCAGGAATACCCCTGGCCCCGTCCATTCAAGCTGTCCCGGACTCCAGCCCGTCGCTGCTGGGCTGAGGGGCTGCCTCGGGGCCACGCGGGGCTGATCTTGCGCAGCAAAACCAGGCCAGCAGCGATCAGCAGGTATCTATCTGCACCGATGTGCCACGGGCTGCCAAGCCAGAGTGACAGATTGTGGAGCACCAGGTCGGCTCTAACTGGACTCAAAAGTGCCCAAGTAATGCCTGAAGTGCTGCTCCTTTTGTTGCTTTAAGAAATCTTCCCCTTTCTGCAAATCACTCCTCCCTCCACGCCTCGGCTATACAATAGCTATTTTATCTCGGCTGAAGGAATAAAATGCTAGTTTCAACCAGCCCTCTGAGCCAGAGAGAGCAGACATGGACTCGACATTGCTGTGCCACAGACGGGAGAAGGAGGTATCGGTCCCAAGGCTACGCTGTAGCTGCCAGCATGGCAGCAGTGATGGTTATCTGTTTGCTGACTGTCAGCAAAGCACAAGGAGGCCCCGAGGCACCGGGCAGGCACAGCCTGGGGCACTGGGAAGGTGTTTCCTCCAAAGGAGGAGGAGAGAAAGGAGTGGAAATAGCCTAAAAGCTGGCCAGATGATGTTACCTACACCCCTCGAAACCTAGCAAGACACTTTACAATGACTCCAGGTCCTCTTCCAAAATAAACCTAAACCTTGAAAATATTTCCACCACCCCCTGTCCCCCACTTTCATTCATGTTCTAGTTTCCCTCTCCCCCTAGCCCCCTAAAATAATTTTTGGATGGGGCTAAGACTTCCAGAGGGTTTTCTTTCAGCCCAGCGGATGATCTGGAAAAGATATATCAACTGCAATGCCGACCTGCCAGGGGCTTCCTTCTCCGCCCCCAGGACCCTGGTCCTGACTGAACCAGCTCAGAGCAAGGCCCTGTAGAGGCGGTCTGGAGCAGGAATGAGAGCCCGTGGCACATCTGCTATCATAGGATTCAGACTGAGTCCCACCACAAATCTGTGCCCTCTGCTATTTCAGACCATTGCAAAGCCACAGTTGCAAGCAGCGTCCAGCTCTCGAACATGAAACTCATTATTTGAACCCCTTCAGAAGGCTACATCTTCAGCCCCATGTCTTTCCTGGGTTGCCCTCTGTCTCTCTTCACTGGTTGACTGCCAAGACTTCCTCCTCTGGTGGGTGTCTGTCACCCGAGGACATCCACGTGCGTGGGACACAGCCTCTGCCTTCCCCAGCTCCTCCTGAGGACAAGGGACGCATGCAGCACAGCACAGAGGTGCTCCACGATGGATGCTTGCTCATCCAACCTCTGGCTCGTTTTGTGCGCTCCACTAAACAGTGCTTCTGATCTCCCCTCAGCCCTAGTGCCTTTGCCATGGCAGGGACCGCAGCAGTGGGCAAGTCCCCCTCTTTTGCACCCCCATCCCCAGCTGCAATCCGGTAGCTGAAGGTGATTTGGCTCCTGGAGAAGGCTGACCGACCACACAGATGTGGCTTTGATTTGTCCTGAGGGACATGGTGGGACATGCTGGTGCCCTAGGACCTGTCTCCCATCCACCACTGAAGCTAGACCAAAGCAGGCAGATAAGTCAAGCTGCAATGCTTTGTCCCAGGAGACAGAGCTGCTGGTGGTGAGTTGGGGTGAGGGGAAAAAAAAAAAAAAAAAAGAAAAAGGGGATCAGTCTAAGAAGAAACCGAGCAGGCTGAGGAGCTGTGCACACCCTGCTCTCCTAAATGCAAACCATGCCTTTGGTAATCCCATCCACCTCTCCCCTCCTCTCCTTCCCTCTATCAGGCCACCAGTGCACACAGCCCCCTTTCTGCTCTGGAATGTGTTCTCCGAAACTTAATCTCGGCACGGGGCTCAGGCCAAATCCCCTGACAGATTCGGCCCCGTGACAACCCCCTCCCACCCTGCTTCAGAGCTCAGCAACTCTCTCCTCGCTTTCCCTCACCTCCTCCTCCCACCCAGCCTGGCCTAAACATTTCATTCCTGATTAATGTATCAGTGACAAGCCAATAGCTCTTGGCTTAAAAGCAAAGCCAGCCCCCACTTTGCACAAATATCTTCACTTCATTTTCTTAAAGACTTAGCCCCAGACTCCCCTTGCTGGGGAGACGCAGCCCTTTCCACACCTGGGGGCTGTCACTGCCAGGGGATGGCGGTCTCCTCTGCACACACTTGCTCCACCAAAAACTGCACGGGTCTCTGGGAAGGTCAGACTCTCCATTGCCTAAACAAGGGTGGTCCACAAGGAGTCCCCCCATCTCCAAGCAGGCGTGGGCTGCACATTCTCAGATGCATCCAAATACTGCACTTTCTCACATTTGAGCATAACATCTGGCCAAACCCAGGCACCCGTAAGAGAAGTTCCCCGCTCTAAGACAACCCCTCGCACACGCACATCTCCTTGGTCTGTCACCAATGCCAGAGGGCAGCAGCGAGGAGCGCTGGGAGCTCAGAGGTAGGAGCAAAGTCCCTCGCTCAGAGCTGTGGCTCAGAAACAAGGTGGCTCTTCGCTGCCATGCCACTACAACCTCGTAGGAAGAGGACAAAGCCCTGGAAAGGGGGGGCACCCCCTCCCGGGACCAACAGCAGTGGTAATGAATACAGCCTCCTGCTCCTTAAAGACAAAAACCTCGTTACAAGTGCTTTTAGATACTCTGCTCTCCTGTATCTGCCTCCTTGCTGACCATATGTGCCTGCCTTACCAAATGAGGACAGCGCAGCCTCTGCCTTCACCATCTCCAAACAACATTCTCCCACCATCCCACTCCCTCACCTTGCCTTTTGGCAAGGGATCTTCCCAGTGGTGCACAGAGGGCCACCAGCCACTTAATGAGGGTGCTCAGGAACGCCTCCTCCTCACCACAACCAGACCAACCTTTCCTTACTGTGAGCACAGGGGCTGGTACTTCGGTTATGCTGACCGCAGGGGCAACAGAAAAATAGTGCGGGACCCACCACAGCATGAGCAGGGCAAAGGACGTCACCTTCTGTGGGTCAGGAAGGCACCAAACATAGCACACACTGACCTGGCACTGGAAACAGCCCCACAGCAGCCTAGGTAGTGGTTTGGCCATCAGCACCAGCAGGTACTTTTTGGTAACCTCAGTCAAGAAGTCAACAACCAGATGGGGCAACATGACAGCCAGGAAACCCACCATGCACGCAAACCCCATCGCTCAAGTGTTTCCTGCTCTTTGTGGTCTTGCAAAAACTGTTATGCAGGACGGGTCTGCAGCCTACCACGCAGGAGGACTGCTTGGGTCATGGCTGGGCCACAACATGACAGCCAGTCTACGATCAAAAATGCTACAAAGGAACCCTCCCTCGATGCCAGCGTGAACAAATGCAGATAAGCCTCTCAAGATGCATAAGCGATGGCCCGAGCAATGCAGGGGGTGGCAGAGGATTGAAGTTACTCACTAGCTAATGTGACCACCGCTGGGACACTGGCAATGACTCCTTCAGGCACACGAGCAATGCACTGATATCGCCCCACGGTGTGGTTGTTGAGAGCCATGATGAAGAGTTTCCCTCGCTCGATGCGGATACCCAGCACCTCGTCTGATCCAGCCAGCTCCTTCCCGTTCAGTCTCCAGGTGAGGTTCACCCTGGGGGGGTCCACCACACACCCCAGGCTGACTGGGCCCCCAAGCTTTTGGACGATGGAGGCAGGTTGCACTGTGACCTGCAGAGATTCACCTGCACAGAGGGGAAAAAAATGGGAATAAGAAAGCTCTGTGAGACTCAGCAAAAGAAAGGACAGAGGAAAAAAACCGCAGTGCTGGTACACTTTGCATTCCCCATTGCTTCCGCTTGTGCTGCGCTTCCCCTTAGCTCCCCGCACACCCAGCCTAGTGCTTTGAGATGCACACCAGCCTTCTTGGCACCACTAAGGAGAAATGTCCAGCTCCATTGTATACTCTTCTCCTCTGGAGGAGTGTTTGAACCCAGACCTTTGGTCAAGACTACTGAGGAAGCAGCAGAGAGAGAAAAATACTCTGTGCTTGAGGCATGGCTACGCTAACCAGCATCAAGGCAAAACATGAACAAAATGGAACAAATGGGTAAGAACAGAAACTCACTCAGTCTGGCAAAGCAGCTAGCGGCCGCAAGGATGAGGCAAGGGATGGGGAACATGGGTCTCTTCTTTCCACGTGTCATTGCCATCCCATGCGGTGTGTCCTGGGGCAGAGGCGCCCAGGGAAGGGTCCCATAAGCTGCCTCAGGGGATGCAGTGGAGGTGCGGCAGCGGAATCCTGCGGATGACAAGAGACACGATGGATGAAACCCTCAGACTTCCCTCTGCTTTCCAGCCCTGCCTGGCTTCTCTACCAACATCCCTAAACTCCCAGGGATTCACCGAGCCAGTGGCCTGAGCAGGCTACAGACACTGATGCTGATGAAACTTCTCTTCTCCAGCCTCTCCCCCAAGCATGGTCGTGAGTCTCCCAAGACATCCCATCCTCAGCCCTCGGTCCAAATCTACATGTGTGCACAGAGACACATACTCGCTCCCCTTCCCCATTTCAGATTCAGCGCAGTGAACGCCTGTACTGTGCCAGTAATGCACACCAGGCAATTTTCAGGAGCAAAATACAAATATTTCCAACAAAGTGTCACTGGAGATATTCACCAAGTGTTGCTGCCACTTCTTGGCCATGTCTAGAATATATTCTAGCTCGAACACAAAAGTAAATGAGTAGGTACAAGTCCCGAGCTATATGAAAACAGAGGTGATCCCACAGTTTCAGAGTCTCTTCCTGAGACACTGGCCATGTTGCAACTGGACATACCTACGTTTCAATTCAGGTGGGACTCCTTAGGAGATGTAAAAGTTTCTCAGGGCATTTCTGCAAAGAATTATTCTGAAGTGGAAGGGACACTTTTTCAGGAGAAAAGAAATGCCCAGGTCTAAATTTGTTTAAATTCAGTGCAGTAGGCTGAGGGTGGATTGTGCTAATTTGGCAAAACATACTTTACTCTAAACTAAGAGACCCAATCTATGGAAAGATTTCAGATTAACTGCTCTGCCTGGAACACACTGACTATTTTGAGTTGAACTACCCTGTTCAGACAAACCACCAGGTTCATATTGAAAAGCATCAACAATCTCCAAAAAACTTGAAGCCCAAGGCCACCTGTCACAACCCAGATCGCTGTGAAGAGCTGCACGCTGCAGCAGCTGTTTTGAAGAGACTGTCATGAACCAATGCTAAAGCAGACAAGCCAGGTCAGGAGGATTAAAGATCTAAGTGGCTGCACCAAGAGACACCTCGGATGTCAGACTGAATTCAGCTTCGACCAAGGGCAAAGGGCTGAAGTCAAGGAGACACTCCCCTCTACGGACACGGTAACACAGCTATAGGATTGTAAGCTCCCTCCAGCTGCAGCACTAAGAAGATGACCTGCAAGTCTCAAAGGCATTTTGGAATTGTTCCTGTGGCACGTCAACACTGGCAGCAGAGAAGTCCAAGACCAAACCAGCCATGGCAGCCAGCCCAAACAGCAGTTATATTGCCTGCTCCCCCTGCAGATACGCAATGAACTCATTAGCCACAACCACCATCCTCAAGAACAGCTGGACTCTGCAGAGCAGTATTTCCTTCTTCCACCACAGTTACTGATTGAACCATCACCTGTTTGAGCATGTCCTTTCCATAATCACCTCGGTCAAAAAGAGGGTACAAGTCCCTTCAAGTGTAACTTCCTGAAGTAAGGACTGCCACAGACTCCCCATGAGATGTTCAGTGAGTCGTTCAAGGCAAGGCTGATTGCTACTAGCAAGGAAGCACAGCATCTGGGGTAATCTCACCAAGCCACTCTCAAATGACTTTCCTTGGCCTCTGTTGACAGCAAAGGCGTGAGAGCGCAGCACAGGGTCAACGTCCACAGCTGGCTGTGCTGAGGTCCGCATCGCGACAGCAAGAATCCAGCCAGCTAGCTTGCATGTATCTCTGCAAATTGGGCTGTCCCTCTGACAGTCGCACAAGCTGTCCCCTTTCTGCACTCCCACCATGCCCCAGAGCACTGCCTGGGGGAAAATCATGGAGTTCATATGAAGTTGAGAAGAGATAAGAGAAAGAAAAGCCACCTGTGAGCTGGTGATTTCAAAAGGAAGCAATGCCAAGTAAAGTGACCTGCAGCTGGAGCTTTGCAAGCGCCACAAAAAGCATCTTTATGTGGCACTTTGCAGGCCGATGTAAGCCCACTCAGCCGGTGCGCCCAGCAGGCTCAAGGCAGGGCAGTTCTTTCCTGGGAGTCATGCAGCCATGGTTAGCGCTCCATGAGGCCAAGGTAACAAGCCCTACTGAGAGGCAGGGTAAATCAGGTCAAGCTCAGCATGGCTCAACATGGCTTCCAGGTGGCCAGGAGCATGGACAGAGCTTGGCCTTCGGAGGTCAGGCTAGGCATGCCCTGAAGGCACCCAGAAAGATGAGCTAGACTCGTACTCCAGCTACTGCAGCCCACAGCCCCGTTACATGTGAAAATCCTCTGTGGGTAACCTCCAGTGCCAGAGTGATGAGACAGCAACTTCCCTCCCATGCACCTCTTCCTTCCTGGTATCACTCTCTTCCTCCAAGGGGAGGAGAGAATCTCAACAATTTGTCTTTGAAGAATTTCCCCGATCAACCAGCACATGCTGTTTTACGAGATCCTTTAGCCATTGATTTGGAGATGACCTGAGTTACTCAAGCTCATTTCTCCATGTAAGAAAGCCACCAAAGCACCATTCGTTATGCTGCAGCCATCTTGGGCAAACCGCCACTGACCACGGCCATAAAAGTGCCTGAGGTCTGTCCACACCAGAACATGCACTGTTGACACCACTGATTACACTCATTTGGAAAAGACTTTGAGTTAGTTTAGGCTTAAAAAACGGGTTTAGTTCATACCTCGCACCATCAGGGTTGCTGGGGATAGAAAGCCTTCCACCAATGTAGAAGAAACATTTCAGGGTAGGACTTAACATCTTGTTCCTCAGTGCTGGAAGCCTACAGAGCAAAGCTGACTCATTCCTCCTATCTGGATGGGTTTGGCAGGAGGATGGAAAAATGTTGGATGGAAAAGAGTTGCTCCTTGGAGCCCACGCTGGGGGAGGGGGTAGGCAAAGACGTTCCCAACCAGACCTCCCTGCAGCTCTGCGTTGCGCAGAGCCTCTGGCCAGAAGGGCAAAGCCAAAGGCGCAGAAACATGTAACGGACCCTTCGTGAGCTAGGACCACCCAGGCACATCGATGCAAGACTAAACTGGCTGCCACCAGGTCTGTAAAATGATGAAGGGCAATAGGTAGGGAGAAAAAAAAAAAGGGGGGGGGGAGAGATCAAAAAATTTGGCCATGGCACTGGGCAGATTGAACAGTATTGAGCCGAGACTGAGGAGAGAAGGTGTGTTGCAACAAGTGTATGGTACCTCCCCAAACCTCCAGGCAGAATATAAGCTCTAAATAGGGACATGTGGCCATTTCTTTCACAGCTGAGTGAAGTACAAAAAGTAAATGGCTAGCATAAAAATAATGAGGAAAATGAATGAAAACATCAATTCGAAAAGAACTATTAGGATCTAGGGCCAGATTTCGAAATTCTCAGCTTCCACAATTGAAGCCAGATTTTCAAAAGCATTCAGTTCTTGACATGCTGAGCTCTCCTGAATAGGCAACCAACTTATTTCGATGCCTAAATGGGAGCTGACCTCTTTTGGAAATGCTGCCCTTAAGCAGCCTGCAGTAGTGCAAAACAAGGAACTTTATTAATCAGGCAGCTTTCGATCTGCCCAGCATTCCTGCAAGCACCGCCAGAGCAGGCTGCAGCAGGGGAGGTGGCAGAGGGGGGAGCAGAGGAAGCCCCAGGTGCTCTGGTTGCCTTCCCAGAGGCGGCAGCCCTGGGCAGGGGGTCACGCCAGGAGCCGCAGGGCTGCCGCACGACAGCGTCCTGTTCTGCTCCCTCCTCTCTCCAAGGCAGGTACCCTATGAGATACCCCTGGCTGCCGACACTTCTGAAGCCAGTGATACCACCGGCCTGAGCAGCTCCTGTTTAATTGCTATCTGGGAAAGGAAAGAGTTAAAGTCACTTAAAGAGCTTTGAGGGAGGAGGGAAAACAAAAATTATTTGTTTATTTATTTGTAATTCTTTCCTGCCAGGTTAAAATTACAATTTCCTGTCAGTGGAGGTAAGGCTCTAAGTCCCTCTCAGACAGCCCAGTAAATCAAAGGAGGGGCCATTAGGAGAACAAAATTAATGAGAGCTTCATCAGATAGGGAGGGGGGTGAGGGGTGTAAAATCTGTCGGCTCGGCTTCCCGCCACACACCTAAGGCCACCGAGGCCCCTGCGTGCAGCCCCAGCTGTGCCGCACGATGGAGGGCACGGCAAAGGGAGAGGGGCAAGAAAGAAAAACCAGAGGTGAAGATATAAAAGAGAAGAAAGGCGCGTGCATGCGTGCGTGATAAAGCTGGAAAGGAAAAAGGGATCTGAATTAAGCACAGGCAGCAGGAGAGGTGTTTGCTGATTAGAAACTGAAGGTTTTACTGAGGAAATGCTGCCCACAGCCCCAAGCCCCCTCCTGCTTAACAAGGGCCAGCCAAGCAGCCCTTGTTACTGCCACACTGTCTGTGATTTACAAGGCTCCCAAATAGGAACCAGCCTCTGCCCCAGCTCCGGGGCAGCATCGCCGCACCGCACACCCCAGCTCTGCAGGCGGGCCGGGGGGGAGGGCGGGAAATGCAGAGGCAGACTGGGAGATGGGGAAAACTTGCCGATGCACACGAGGGTGGTTTGGGTTGTGGCAGGCAGCTGGACCCCAAGCCCCTCTTAGTGCAGGGGAGGAATGACCAGAAGGGTAAGGAAGTGCTTTGCACTAAGGCAAAGGCTGCAGGAACTCAGGTCCGGCTACCAGCTGGGGACACCCTGGGTGACTCTGGAAGACTCACTGCAGCTGGTCTCCGTTTCCCACAGGTCAGGCAGGGACAATGATACTCCCAGTCCTCTGGTTTATACATTGCAACTTTGGCTCTTCAGAAACGGCAATGTCTTACACAGTACAGCATGCCAATTTTACTTGTAATCATTAGTGTTTAATACAAGACAGTACTTTTTTGTCGTTCCATAGAGCTTAAAGCACTGAAAAAGAAAATGTAAAAGAGAAAAGAGCCACAGTAGTACCCCTTTGCTTTACAAATGAGGGAACCTGAGGGCTAGAAGAGGAAGCCAACCTGGCCCAAGGTTATACAGTGAAGCAGTGGCAGGGCTGGAAATCAAAAGCTCTCTGTCTGGGATCTCCACCCCATCAGGCAAGTTGTTCTTGGATCTCAAACCTTTTGCATCCCATCTGAGAAAAAGCCACCATACAACTGTATAATCCCTCTAGCTGAAAAAAAAAAATACTGTCAAGGTGACGCACCTAAGCCGGTCAGCTGCAGAGCCCCCTCACGATTCCTGGGCACGGAGAGCAATCTGGGCGCCCCTGACTGTTTCTCTCCAAAAACCATCAAATGGTAACATCCCAGAGAGCAAAATTAACCTCTACTGACCCCTATCCCCACTCCAAAGTATTAATATCACACCATTAACTTATACTCGCTCTCTCTGAAAGGGTTTGGAAAAGGAGAAGCCTGCAGGAGGAGAGGCGCTCCCCCTCCCACGTAACAGCACAGGCATCCAGCGGGGATGGGGGTGCGGATGCCACAGGGAGAAGCAGGACCCCAAACAGGAAGCGAGCGGTGTCAGGAGGGGGCAGAGGGAGGCAGCATCCAACTTTACACCGCCACGTTTAAAGTCAAGGAGGTAGCACACTGTATGGGCAAACAGGGATAAAAGCTTGCCTGCTTCCCTCTGCAGCAATGAAATCACCTGACTTCAGAGTGCATTAGCTCTGTTAACATAGCCCTTGATTAACTGTGCAAGGAGTTCTCCCCCCCCCCTTTTTTTTTTTAAATTATTAGGCAAAAAAAAGACTCCCTTACTAGCTACTTGTGAGCTCGGCAAGTCCATCAAGAAGCCAGAGAAAGCCTGGGATAAANATTCCTGGGCACGGAGAGCAATCTGGGCGCCCCTGACTGTTTCTCTCCAAAAACCATCAAATGGTAACATCCCAGAGAGCAAAATTAACCTCTACTGACCCCCATCCCCACTCCAAAGTATTAATATCACACCATTAACTTATACTCGCTCTCTCTGAAAGGGTTTGGAAAAGGAGAAGCCTGCAGGAGGAGAGGCGCTCCCCCTCCCACGTAACAGCACAGGCATCCAGCGGGGATGGGGGTGCGGATGCCACAGGGAGAAGCAGGACCCCAAACAGGAAGCGAGCGGTGTCAGGAGGGGGCAGAGGGAGGCAGCATCCAACTTTACACCGCCACGTTTAAAGTCAAGGAGGTAGCACACTGTATGGGCAAACAGGGATAAAAGCTTGCCTGCTTCCCTCTGCAGCAATGAAATCACCTGACTTCAGAGTGCATTAGCTCTGTTAACATAGCCCTTGATTAACTGTGCGAGGAGTTCTCCCCCCCCCCTTTTTTTTTTTAAATTATTAGGCAAAAAAAAGACTCCCTTACTAGCTACTTGCGAGCTCGGCAAGTCCATCAAGAAGCCAGAGAAAGCCTGGGATAAATCCATGCTCATAGTTGGGAGAAGGAAAATATCCAGAGCAAAACCTGGCATGGCACCACCATGCAGATGAGTGAGTTAGCCTGCAGACTACAAATCGTGCTTGGGCACTGGGTGACCCTAAAAAAGAACCACGGATTTTCTCCAAGCAAGTCCTGAGCAATTCAGTGGCAACAGACACCTCTCTAAAAAAAATAAGCTAAACTTGCAGGTAAAACAGCTTTTTTTTACCTTGAACAGAACTGCTCATGCAAACCAAACCAGCAACAAACCAAACAAAACACACAGCAATCTTTGACTTTTTTGTCATTTTCCTCAAGACGAAGCTACTGCCCTGGGCAGCTCCTTTCCACAGCAGCCCGTGGTATCACCAGGGAGGGGACTGGGTGTGCTGGCTTTGAATTAGCTACAGGATGCAAAGCCTTCCCATCACCCGTCTGACTTTTGCTTGCACCCCTGAAGACCCAACGCCTGCAGTTTCTGGCACCTATCCATCGACGGTTCTTCTGAAGTGGGCGCCGCTTTCCAGCAGGCATTGATCAAGCTGACTTTGCTGAGCCCCAGCGAACTCCTTCGCATTGGCATTTTGTCAGCCAGCGAGCATGAGGCTGCTTGAAGAACAAAACGGCACCCTCACGCCGGCCACGGGCTCCCCAGCATTGCTGCAGTGGTGGCACCGCAGCGATACCTGTGGCACGGTCATCCCAGGGTGGCTGGACCGGCCAGCCTGAGACAGCCCCGCTGCAGGCGGGCCCGGAACGCAAGGATGGCCTTGTCCCATGGGATACACCTCCCTTTTTCCGCAGCTACCAGGAGAGGAGCCCTGTGCTAAAACAGAGTACGCAGACGGGCTTTCGCTGCTCTTTGGTGCGCCCCGAAAGCAGCTCCAGCCCTTGAAAAGACAAGGCTAAAGCGTAAGAAAGAAAGAAAGAAAACCCGGGTCCTTTCTTCAATATCATGCTCCCCCCATGCCCTAGACACTTAATTTCCCTCCTCCCCCCCGGCTTCCCCCTCCATTCTGAGTAAATTCAATTTGACAACCCTGCTAATTGGATAAACGCTGCTCCCTACGCTCCTTTAAGGCTGCCCGCTTTTCTCTCCTTGTTTTTGGAGGGCGATTGTGGCTGTTCTTTAACATGAATTCCATCTGCTTTATTTCTCCTCTGCCCATTCAAGACCCCTCCTGAATATGTATGAGGGGCTGCGCCCCCCCACCCGCTTTCTCCTCCATCCCACCTCCCTCCCTCATC
>VZTV01058861.1:12007-73201 GCA_013400875.1 Anhinga rufa | reverse complement strand
ATGCCCCCTTCTCCCACCCCGGCCCTTTTTGCTTTAGATAAACACAGGCAGTGTCAAGTGTGAGGAGGGGGGGGGAAGGATGGGGTTCAACTGCCAGTCAAGCCTCGGGCTCTCAATGAAGCCCGGAGGCCTACCCTAATCTGCTGCATGCTTGCCATATGGGAGCTGTGTTGCCCTGGGAAACACTAACAGGCAGAACGGAGCTTAATAGAGTCCATATTCATTGTAATGCAGTGAAATGGCTCGAGGGACTATTGCCCCTTGGGTCTGTTTTCATTCTTCTGTTCCCCCTCTTTCTTTTCTTTCTCTCTCTCTTTTTTTTTTTTTATAAATTTTTTTCCTCCCCTCCTTCTCCCCCCTCCCTTTTTTTTTTTTCTCCCCCCTCTTTCTTCCTTTCAAAAGGACCAAGTCCCTGGAGAGCTCTAATCTGGAGAGGCTAGGGGCTCCCCGAAGGGCCGGCCAGCCGGCGGGGCAGGAGTGGGAAGGGGGAAGGGAGAGGGTGGAGGTGGTTAGGGAGGCGAAGGAGAGGTGGAGGGCAAGAGGAAAGCAGCAACTAATAAGCATGCAGCCGGCCAGCTGTCAAGATGTTGACAATGCTGCTAGGGGTGCAAAGAGCCCCGCAGCCAGTGCTGGCATGGAGGCTGGCGCAGGGTCCTCCCGGGGAAGCGCTCGCCTCCCCTAAGTGCCTCCATCCTCGTCTGCCGAATGCGGCACAAGTAACAACAACAACAACAAAAAAAAAAGAGAAGGGCGCAGATGGAGCGTGCTGCGCAGCCTCTTCAGAAACAAAGTGCACCTAGGAAACAGATGTTGTTGCTGCAACAAGCCCGGAGCTGCTGGCTGCTCTCTGGCTCCTTCTCCCAGGCACGCAAGCAGTGAAAGCGGCCCCGCAGCAGTCGCTGGGGCTGCCGCCGCGGCCGGGATGGGATGCCTCTCCACTCAAAACCTTTCAGTCCAACTTCAATCCCAACCTGGGAGAGCTGCCATAGCTTTACACCAGTTTTTCTTCCACATTTCCCATCCTTCTCATCCTTGATCCACCTGTAGACTCTCCAGCCTCCCATCTAATGTCCTAATTTAAAGGGATGAGGACTCTCATAGGGAGTGCACATCTGCAGTGCTTACTGAGGGGTGCGGGTCGTGCATCTGGGGGGCTGAACATCAAATGTCAGAGAATCAGCAAAATTGCTCATGCCGAAGTCCTGCGACACCCAATGTGCAAGTGTACACAGAGTTGCAGCTCAACGTACTCTCATGCCACAGTTGGTGTTGGAAGAAAGGGTCAGGATCCCTTCAGAAAGCCGCATCAGTGTAGCCACACACTTGGAGATCAGTTACCTACTCCGGAGTGTTTTCAGTTTGCCCCACACCTGCTACAAACTCCTCTCGCGGTGCAGCAGGGAAGTCTGACTTATCTGAGGCTTCGCCATAGGACAACATTGCATCTTCGTGGTGAGAAACACTGCGGAGGAGGCAGCAGGAAAGGGGTCACCCATTGACAACAGTGAGGTATGAAAACACACCTTCAGTCTTGGAAGCAGGGGATTTACTGCGCTGTATTACTCGCCTGAAGCATCCTATCTCTTGCCATACGGAAACAATGCCCACTTTATCATTCACATCACAACTAAAGCCAGAGATCAGCGTCAATGCAGTCAGAGCTGCAGACAGATGCCCTACTAAACACAGAGCGAAAACCATCCCATGTACGAGAGGCTTCACACCACTGGCTAGAAGGGTTACTCACTTCAGGATGTTTGATACAAGCAGTAACAGAGTTTATCTACCTACACCTTTTCCTATTTGGACAGGGAGGCAAAGCATGTAGCAAGGAGCTGGGAATGAGGGAGAGCATGCACCCGGGTGAGGAAAGCCCAGGGGATGGCTCTGCTGATGCTGGGGGACCCGCAGGAGGGGTGGCGAGCGCCGGGCGATGCTGCTGGCTCTGGCCTGGGCTCCGCCACACCAAATCCCACACCAACACAAGCTGAGCATCAGGTTGTTCCCCTCCTTGTCAGCAAGTGCAGCAGAGGCAAGCGCCCAGAGGGATGGGCAGTTCCCACCAGGAGCCATCATCACACAGGCACAGATGTGCCTGTGGCTAGTGTTTACATCAGTCAGGGCAGTGCTTCTGTTTTTCCCTTCTCATCCTTTTGAAACAAAAACAANCCCCCCCCCCCCCCCCAAACTTGAAGTCCGAGGTTGAGGCTTTTATTGCCTCGTGGGTTAGGGAGAAGTCAGAGAGGAGGCAGGCCTGGCAGATGGAGGGAAAGTGATGCCAGGCAAAAGCCCTGCAAGATACTAAAGGAAGTGGGGAATAAAGGTGGCAGAAATGAAAAGGCAGGAAAATCAAATTGAGATGAAAAGGTCAAGAAAGAAGGGGAAATGAGGGAGTTGGGATTTTGGCCGATTTCCTTACGCGGCATTTTTCCCCACCGCTCCAGGGGCTGGGCAGGCGAGCAGTGGGCAACGTCACGGCTTCCCCGCCACGTGTGAGCTGAGGCTCAAGCCCTTGCCCTGCCTTCCTCAGAGCAGGGGCTGTCACCTGGGACCACCACATCTCAAGCAAATCCCTCTCCCCAGCTGCCACTCTTCCATTTTGTTTAAATGTTGAGTTAATCATGATAGCAGGAAAACCACTCCTGTTCTCATTAGAGAGTCCGTCCTCCTTCAAGACAAAAGTTTAATCAAAAGATGCACTTCCATAGCATGCTCTAGCGCCAGTGAAACGGCATTTTTCCACGGGGGGGAGCGGGATGCTCTCCTCCCAAGCTGCTTTCGCTCAGCTCTGCTTTGCGTTGCTTCCCCTAGCAGCAATCAGGGAGCACACACCCCCAGCCAACCCTCACCCCCCAACTGCAGGACACCACCACGTTGACCAAAATAAGCCTTTCACCATTGATGCAGAAGCAATTCTATAAATCCTGCATCCTACGCTACCTAATATCTCCCTACAGCCTCTCTGCAGCTGGAACCGTGGCCAGGAACAGGCCCTGGGGAAGGAGGACCACAAATCATCACAAAGGTGTGACATGGAGCTGCCCTGAATAAAACGATCTCCGTTTTATTGTCTCTGTCACATGATGGGGTCAGGCTTGCAACAGGATAGACAATAAATATCACAGCATCCATTCATGCTGGTAACCACCACATGAAACACTCCTCTGTCCGAAAGAGGAGTCTGTATAATATAAACCAAAGCACAGAGGAGCAATATGCCAAACGCCAGCGGTCAGCATCTGCATGCAGTGCCGCAGGAGTGCCCAGGGTGCAGGGAGCATTTTGATGTGTCCATCGGCTACGGCCACTTCCAAAACAGGTCTTGGCAGTGGATCACAGTCAAGACAGAGCTCACAGAGCACGTCACAAGTCAGACAGTTCCTACAGATGCTTTTTGAGAGCAGCCCACTTCTTGATATGCTTAATCATGAACCTACCTTTAAGTACCAAATTAAAAAAATCATCTTTATCTATTGTTCCTAGACAAATCTTGTCCATGTCCAATTAGGAACAATAATAAGAGTGAAAAACGAACAAAAAAAAACCCAAACCAGAAATACCCACAGAAACTGCCAGTGACATCGTTAAGCCTTCCTTGGGGGAAGCTGACATGGGGAAATTTTCCTGTTGGAGCAGAGCAAATACTTGGGTAGCTTTCCTAGTTTTTGAGCCTTCTTCCAGTGTGTCTTGGAAGAGCAGGGGCACCTACAACAGCTGCAGTAAAAAAACTGACCAAGCTTATATTAAATACAAGCCAGTGGCACAGCAGAAATACTTGCTAAAACAACACGTTCAGAAGATCATAACAGAGGACTTGATTCTGCTGCCTCCAAAATCAGCCTGATCTTTGCCATGCCTTCAATGGGAGCAGGCCCAGAAACTGCATTAACAAGTGTGAGGCTAGTTTAACACAGTTGACATCAAAATCCAGAAAAGCATACAAAAGAGACAGGACAAAGTACTCGCCAGTAACGTCAATACAAAGTTTAATCCCCAGATGGCTGGCTTTAGAGACATCCCCATCATCACCATAAAGAGAAACTGCCTTCTAGTTTGCGCTCTTTTCAGCAATGACTTGTTGCTGGGATGCAAAAGAGCACAAGCCCATTTTTCTTGTCCTTTGAAGATGGTATTTAAGAGTTGGGTTTTTTTTCTTTTATAAATTTTTGAATAAATGGCAGTTTCTACTCTCCGTAGTGTCACTTAAATGCTTTTCACCAACAATAATAATTTAGGTTATGGGAGCAGGTCAAAAGCCTCTAGGACTCTCTGCTGGGACAAATTTTCCCTGGAAGACATGCCACTACTCCAAAAAACACAAGAGGAAGCTCGAGGTCAGCAAAACAACAGGACAGAAATGACTGCCCATAGAAAATACTCTGGCTGGTGCCAAACGCCTAGGTGGGGTGCAGGGGCTCGGCACCGAGTGCCAGCACCCATACGGGCTGAGCCGCTGCCCTCATTCATGCTGTGACTGGCAGCCACCATGCTGCTCCAAAATCCCATGGGGCCCACCCAGAGGTGAAAAATTATAGGGAACACACTTGCAGCAAGATCTCGGGATGGGTGACAGATTTCCCCTGCCCCAGAGATGAAGAGGAGACCATCGCATGCCTTGGGTTTTTTTTAACGATGGTGTCTGCACATCATTTGCCCTGTTTATCATCCCAGCAATAAATACACCTCTCTGAAAATGATGGTCCAGTTGAGGACAGCGACCCAAACCTGGGCAGATGGAGCAAGACCTCGCATCACCCTGCAGAGATGGGCAGGGCTGGCACCTGGTTTCCCCCTCTCTGCAAGAGGATGCTCCACAACAAAAGGATGGGAAACACGTTGCAGCAGCACCACATGGCCACCCCAGAGCTTGGGAAGGGACGCTCACCTTCCTGTGCCCCAGACTGCCACTGGGACACACCAGTGAGAGCTACGGCCAGTACCTGCCCCAGTGTTTGACACAGCCATGGTGTCAACGCTCGCCGGGCAGCGGCATCCATGCCGATAGGGCACAACACAGACCCGTTGCTGGCTCCCTGCTCCTCACCCTTGCCCATTTACACTCAAATCTGCATCAAATCTGTGAGCATGGAGCTGGAGGGATCTCCCTGGGCCCTTCACACAATAAGCACCAGCAGCAATTCCAGCTGCAAAGTTTGCTTTCCTTGACACTCAGTTTACTTTCTCCATTCCCCTGCATCCCGCCCCTGCCACTTACCCCTCACTCCAAAAAGGCTCTCTCAAACAGGCTTAAGCTTTAAACAAATAAGGGCTTGGAAAGCAGCAGCCTGCTCCCGTTTCCCTCCCCACCAGCCCTTCTCTCCCCCCGCAGCCTCCACCTCTGAGCCGCAGCGCAAGCGGAGCTGGCGAGCGCCGCGCAGGCATAGAAAACAAACACGTGGAGCAGAGCCAGCTGTGAAGTCGGATTTGGCATACGCTGTTTGTAAAAGGAATAAAAGCACATGGGAGAAGGGGGAAGGGGAGAAGGGGGGGTAAGGCAGGGAGCCGGGGGTGCCCTGGCCTCAAGGGGAGAGCGTGGCTCCATTACAAAGCCCTGGCACGCGCCCACAGGAGGGTCTGTACGTTCGGGTGCTGATCCTGTGCCCTGTGTGGATGCTGAGGGAAGAGACAGGCCTAAAGCAACATTTCCCAGGCTATTTCGCATCACACTCCCCCACTCCTTTCCTACTGAGCTGGACTGTTTTTGCACGCGCTTGCCCTCCCTCCCAGGCAAAATTAGTACGTTCTGATGCAACACATGAAAAATACACTTTTACCTCCTGGGGCTTGCAATTCTCCCCCTCTCTTTCTGAAGATTTCTTACCCCCCATGCACACTATGCTCCAGGGCCTCACAGCGCAGGGAACACTGACCCAACTTCCCCATCACCTCAGCTGATATTACATACATTGAGGGCACGCATTCACACTAATCCTCCTCCTCATAATCTTTTATTTTTATTATTTAATTGCCCCCCCCGCCCCCCCCAACTGTCCCTTTCTGGAAGGGTTTCAGACAAAATATCCCCCCTCTTACACCCAAGCTCCCAGGGGACGCCAGCTCGAGTGTTATTCTGCCCTCACTGGTCTGGTCTAGCCATTGGAATGGTCCTGGTGTGCTTTAGGAATGGATCACCTATGGCCTTACATCAACACTGGATCCATGCAGGTTTTCCTCCATCTCCCTCCTCTCCCAGTCATCTCCAAGCGAAACAGAACAGAAGCCCATACACTTTGCTGGGTTTGGGGTAGAATCCAACAATTTGATGTGGTTTGCTTGTGGTTTCCACCCAAACCCATAAACCAGCCCAGGTTTGCTTGGAAGGTCCTCAGCTGTCTTTGGAGGCGGCAAGAAAAGCAGTAGTGTCCTACCTGGTGCTGGACCTCATCCAAAACAGGCCAGCAGCTGGACAGATTGACAGCCCAGGGTGACCACCCAACCACCTGTAGATATGTTTTCACCAGTCTCGTTACCACTCCCAAAACACAGCAAGATCTTTCCCCTCTCCGGGCCTGCTGCGAACACTTGTTCCTCAGCATCTTTCCAAACCCCCAAACTGACAACAGGAGACAATATTTGGATATCACTCTTCCTGTGAACTACATTATGGACCCCTGGTCACAGCCAAGGAAGGTAATTTACCTTGGAGAAAACTTGCGACTGCCTTTTTGTTCTTGGGTGTAACTTACTGAGGTGGCAAAAAAAAGCCATGCACCGCTGCAAATAAAGCGTTGCTTGAAACCAACAAACCAACCCTGATCTGTTTCCTCTTGGGGGCAAATTAGGTTTTGCAAGACAAAGAGGGATAGAAACTCATAGTGATGGAGGTTATGATGCCACATTTCTGGAATATCTTCTTCATCTATTGGATACGCATACCTTGTGTTTCAGCTTCCCAGGTTGCAAAAACAGGAATAACAAACCCCAGCTGGTACAAGCAGTAACCAGATGAACGTGAGTCAGACAATTTCAGATTCTCAGATGAAAGATGCTAGACAACTATGCAGTCTTATTATCTGTACTGCTTCCTGGCAGCCCCAGGATTTCTGGATTAGTAAAATACAGATGTCAGCATCCCGGGGATACAGCCTTGCCCCAAACAGTGAGGGGCAGGCTGATTACAACAAGGGTGGAAAAAAAAAAAAAGAATTTGCACCACACACAAAATATTGTGGTTAGGGGAGAGCGCAACCAAGAGATTATTGACAACAGAGAACAGGATAATTCAGTGGGGTTTGTCAGACTAAACTTTCTGTAATCACAGACTCTAGGGAAAGTGTTTGTCAAGCAAACATTCAAACATGCAGCTGCCAAGAACTAAGTAAACAGAGAAGGAGAAGCAGTAGAGTCAATGTGGCACCACTTGCAAATGCCCCACGATCAGCTCTAAGAGGCCAACCGAGCCCATCAGCAGGCACTAGTGAAGCCAAGGGGCTGAGCTGCTCCAGGAAGACCCACCACCTGGTTAGATGAACAAGGAGCAATTCACACCTTCAAAGTATTTTCATACAGCACAGGATTTGCAGACCTGGGTAGGTGCGGATACTGCAGTCTGTGTGGGTTCAATGGACGCTTTTCTGCAGCACACACATACACATGCAACCACCTGGGCAAGTAAAAAGAAGCCAAAGTCCAGACTGAAGGGAGCCCTCCAAAATGACAAGCAATACCCAACAGCTATTGGTACCACACAGTTCTTCTCAGTCCTGCTTGTACCTAGAAGCCTGCAGTGGTAGTTACTGTGCCTACGAGGAGGCAGAGACCCAGGCCAAACACACCACAGATCTAAGAGCAGGTCTGCTGATCCCAGCCCAGAAACCAGGGGTGCTCGGTGGGACTGAGCAAGGCTGCACAGAGGCTGCAACCACTCCCCATGCTTTTTATTTCAGTTGGCTAAAGCCAAGGGGCAGGAAGAAAGAGGACCTCCAAGGGGCAAAGGAAATTTCTTTTAGTCACACAGAGTCAGCAGTGGAACAAGGGAGGGAAACATTGGTCTTCTGCTTCCCAACCAAGTGTCTACCCATTGGTCAGTGCTTCCCACCCATGGCTCACAAGACTGCTCAAAGGGGTATGTGGATGACTTAAGGGGTCCAGGAAAAGGGATGAAAAATATGCAGCTTCAGACATACTGTGCAGTAAGTTGTGCATGTGAAATTTCCAACCAGGTCTACTGACCTCCTTAGGAAAGTATTCAAGATTACACATGTTAAAAATTAAAGCTGAAACCCATCACAGGTGATCATGCACACACATCTCTGTCCTCATGCCCCCATTCTCCCCCACCTCATCCTGACAGGCAACACCAGAGTGGTATTACATTAACTTCCTACAGATCAGACCTCTCTTGGCTGTCTAGAAAGAAGCGCGCAAGACATAAAGCATGTTTCAAGGCCAGCATCAGATGTATCACTTCTCTGTTAGTCACTGGCCACTGATGCACCCACAGTGGTGCTGCTATAACCACACCATGCCATGCCTGGGGCCAGGTGCACTCTGTGCAAGTGACCAAAAATTCACACACTGCAGCCAAAGCTGCTGGGAAGAGGAAGTTTGTGGTCTCCAGCCCAAAGTTACTGACACCTTCTTTGGAGCTGAAGATTGTGTTCATGTTCAGGAGGTTCATGGAGGAATTAGGAAAGCCGTTTTCTCCGTAGCTGGTCAAAAGGGACTGTGAGAGAGGGCCAGAGAGACTGCTGGTCCTTGCGAAGAAGGGGTTTGCAGGTTTAGTTGTGGTGAATAGTGACTCCCCGCCTGGCCTTACAGAAAGGGACTTTATGCAGTTTATGCATATAGCATTGGTCCCCTCCACCTCTGAAGGAAGAGGGTGGTCTTCCCAGAAGAACCCCATCCAGACTGAAAAGGCTGGATCTCCATACCAACAAACAGCCCAGCACCACAGACCAAAACCCTTGGGTTTTCTTAATCAGGAGGTACGTGACCTCCTCTGGAGTCCTGACACAAGCACTCCAAGTATTTACAACCTGGAAAAGATCTTAATGAAGAGAGATAAGAGTTGCTTTAACTTTCCCTTCTCTGCTCCCCTCCTGTATCCCCACCCTCAGTTTGCTACTGTGCAACAGCCCTGGGGCAATTAAATCAGCAGCCTACACACCATGCAATACTTATGGCCCAAGGCAGTCACAAATATAGCNCCCCCCCCATAACCTCCAACAACACAATTTGCTCGTACAGGAGACGGGCTCCAAACAAAGAGGAGGAACCAACGCTGCGACCTCCCAGTGGTTCCCAGCACAACCATGAGCTACCCAGGGCTGGGGCTTGCTACTGCCCTGCTCCCAGCAGCGCAGGGCTCCTTTAGTCAGAGGACAAGGTGTTTCCCAAGCATCTTGCACATCACGAGACAAAAGTACTCCCTGCGCCCTGATGGGAATAGCTGAAGCAGAGTTCAGCAGCATCCCAGATCCCTCCAGGTGATTCTGGCAGGGTAGGAAACAGCACAGAGTCTTGAAGCCCTGTAAGGAACACACTGATTTTATTTTTCAAATGGCAACCGCACTAGTTCTGGACTGATAAACCAGCACATTTCTCATCCACTCATTATGGTTTCCAACAAGAACCTCAGACTGTTGTTAGCATTTAGTCACAAGAGCAGACTTTGTCTTGAGACCATTCACGTCACTTGGGCCACATAACACAACACAGCCCATTTTAGGTCCAGGACTTTGGTGTTTCCCTGCACGGCAGAAGTGGGACGACAAAGGGTTAAACCTGGTATAACCTTAAAAATTGCTCTTTGCTTTCCAAAGCAAGAACATCTTTGGCAGGGTCCCCATCTGGGAAATGACATCCCGTCCCCCCTCACTTCCCCCTCTTCTCCCCCTGAACTCAGAACAAAGCACTGCACTGCCCAACATGCTCCTCCACTGGTTTCATCTTGGTCCAAACGCTTCTTGCGTTTCAACTCCTGCCAAAAAGAAATGCATTAAAAAAATATATTAAAAAAAAAAAAGGCATGTGTGGGGCAGGGGGAGAGGAAGCAGAGAGAGTAGAGGGAAGTAATTAAAACTGAATCTTGATTAGCTACCAGTGGTGAAAAAAGGAAACAGTGGAGAGATGAGATTTTTCTCTTGTGATATGTTATCTTGAAGCTGAAACCAGTAGGCCCAGAGGAGACAAGACTTCTCCACACAATCCTCCAAACCTAACTTGCTTTACCTTTCCAGTCCACCACGTGCCATCACACCATTGTCAGAAGAGGCATCTTTTTCCTCAAAACAGTCTCCTGCCAATCACCACAGACATTTTTCACCACTCTTATGGCTGTAGCCCTTTCAGTGTTCCCCACCCAGCACTGAACCCCCATTGGCAGAGGGCTGGAGGACACAGCACAGCTGGCCTGCCCTTGCTGGCCTTTCCGCCTTCGCTACCAAACACAAAGGCTTGGCCATTGCAAAGCCATAGGGAATCCTAGAGGAAATGCAGCCCCGAGGAGATGGTTTGTGCATGCTCTGTGGATAAGCTGGATGGGCCAAATGAAGAGCCCCAGACTGGCTCTGTCTTCTTCCAGCCAAAAAAAAAAAATCTCTAAAAAAAAAAATCACATTGGCTAAAGAAGCATTAAAAAGTAAAACACAAAACCAGTCCAATTTGGAGAGTCTGTAATAGCTGAACCCAGGGACACACAGAGGATGTTTTTTGTTCCCTCAGTACAAAAGCCCTTGGTTTTCCCTCCTCCTCATTCCAGCACTTCCCCATCAGGGATGTCAGAGACAGTTCAAGGCCTCCCAGCAGCACAGACAAAATTGGGTCTTGCTGCCTTGAGGACAAGTGGCTGGAGGGCTATGAGAACTGGGGAGATTTAGGGAGCCCTGAAGAGCTGGGCAGGCTGAACCTGCTGCCCCTGAAGGATAGCCAAAGGGTCACCCCTCCAGCATCCCTGTGACCTGCCGCAGGCTGGTGCTTCCCTCCGGAGTTTAGCTTCCCAAGGTGTGCTTTTGGCTCGCAGGCTGTAGGGCTATGCCATTTTGATTCCCCAAGGCTCGCTTGTGCTAGAGCTGGCGCTCTACAGCATGACAAAGGGAGAGATCAACTCCTTTTTTAAGGATCTCATTACTGTTATATTTTTAAACACAGCTGGTCAAAAATTTTTCAGCAAAGCCAAAAATAAATAAATACTTTAAGGGAATTTCTTGCCATTTGAAAACTTTACCTACTGGTCTAGCCTTTATCAGATGGTATTCTCTCTCGAATACGCACAAGCTCCACTTGCTTTTGTTTTCTCTCCTATAAGGACCAAATCCATTGAGCCACTGATAAAATGTCAAGATCTCATTGCCTGTACTGTTTGAGATTTTAACAACCACCCTCCTGACCAGTGCAGCAATCACATATTCATTTTTGTCCCACCTGACGACCTTTCATTTTCCTTTTAAACAGTGATACCACCTCCCAAGACACAAAGATCCAGACACTGAAAACACTTCCCAATCCTGTCTGCAAAATACTTCCTTTCCTGCTCCTTGGGAGAGAGACGACAGAACACAGCCAACCAGTACTCTGATCTGCAAAAGAGGAAAACCGATCATCCCATGTCTCGTCAGCTCCCATGCCTCCATCCTAATTAACTTGGTTTAGAAAGCAATCAGTTTCTACAGCTGTGGACAACACTCAGAATCAGCATCTGTCATGACATCCTACATAAAATAAATAAGTAAGACAACACCACCCACCACCTTCTATTAGCAATCTGTTAAGGAAAGCAAACAGTCACTGACTTCTGAAGAAGCCCGATACGCGAACAGCGTTTCTCTTCTAGCCTGTCCCTGTCTGCTAGTGGCAGACAAAGCCCATTTAGCAGCATCCGTACAAGACTCTACTATTACGTAAATAGCAAATAACATCTTGGGGCTGGCTGAGAAAAGGGGCCCCAAGCTCTGCACATGGAGCAATGGAAGTGCTTGGCCCCAAAAGGCTGCCTTTCCACAGTACTTCTCATTTTACCAGGATGGTGCCCACTTAAACCCCCTTCAACCTTGGAAGAGATGGCTTGGAGCTCCCAGCCTCCTCACCCCAATGCTAATCTGCTCCTTGTAGCCCAAAAAAGGAAACATATTAATGACCAAAATGCTTCCAGTATTTCTTTTCCAGGCCATTGTTATGTGACTGAATTTGGAAGTAAGGGAGAAAAACAAATGCATGACTGTGGTCAGTGTCTGTCCTAGAATAGGGGAAGGAAAACAAAAAACCCAACAACAAAAAAACCCCAAACCAACCCTAAATCCCAATCCTTGTTTTATATGTTTAGTCATTTTTGGAGAAAACCAATGCAGTATGCAGTAAGGAGACCAGGAAGGAAAGCGACACCAGCTCCTGGGCCTTGCGGGGAGTGTCAACAGGAGAAGCAGAACAGAAGTGAATCTATTCCCCATCTTTTATCGTATACTGCTCAGCCCAAGAAATTCTTACAAGCCACAACATTGGCCTAAGCCAAGAAGTCTACTTCTTCCTCTGTCACAAAGGACTAAGACATTTTTGTGCTATGAATTGCTTTATCAATTATAGAAATCCTTTTTAATGCAAAAATCACCTTTGCTTGAGAGGCATTAGTAGGTGTTTCACAGAAAAGATCAGATCATCCTCAGCAAAGACTCACCCAGCAGTGGTCTGGGAGAACATAGCAAACCTCTGATATTTGCTCACTTGCCTACCAGGAAAAAAAAATAATTTAAAAATCTTTGGATCTTCCAGAGATCCTTACATTACTGTCTGGTAAAGGAACAAAAGGAGTATTCAATTCTCTTATTTTACAGAGACTTCTTAAGACCTCAGTATTAGGTACTCTACAAAACTACAATAAAAAGACATCCTCTGCCTCAAAGACATTTCTCTCTAATTGCTTACAGAGACTGTCAACACTTTCTTTGAGAAGGGAAGTCTGTGACTGTCCTGTAGCACCAAATACCCCTAGAAAACACTTTCACTGTTCAATGCAAAGTCATCTGTAGACCAGCTCAGTCAGTACCTACCCTCCAAATTATCTTAAATACTGTCACTTGCTACAGACCACGGATGGAATATTAGAAGTGGAAAGGAATAAGGACTTCCCCCCTCCCTGTAGCAACTGGGAAAACTCAACTATATAAGGGAAATACAATCTCAGAATTACCAATAGGGAAATTACTGACCATTTCTTAATTTGGAGAATACCATAAAGTCTTTTAGGGTGAAAAGCACTCCTCAGTTTTGAGGAAATGCTGCTCTGTGATTTTTAAATCCAGCTGTGCAGCTGGCACGCTCTGCCCTCGGATGGGTAAAACAAGCTGTTCTCACACAGTCACATCCACAACATGCTGCAGGATTTAATAGTCTCTCATGAAAGAGATAAGCTATATAAACAAATATTATAACAATGGGACAATAAGCAGCTTCCAGAATTCCCTCTGCAAGCCCAACAGGGAAACAACGACAATTACCCTCTGCATTTCTCGCCAGCTGAAGTTTGTCTGTTCCCCCGCTTTGCTTTGCTGATAACAAACATCTGTTGGGAGCGTCCTTCCCTGTGCAACAGGGGAACCCATCCATCGCAGCCTCCGGGGCTTTGTACCCCAGCAAAGCCTCTGGAAAGCCTCCACTGTAAAAGCCACAGAGAAACCTCTGCTGGTCTTACATATTGACTACAAAAGTGTTACATGGAAAATAAGTCATCTTTTGCAGCCCCCAAGTAGTTAAGGAGACCTTCCAAAAAAATACATGAGGAGCCTCTGATGGAGGCCATCTCCGAGGTCCATCCCAGATGGCCTTTCTAAGGATCTTTGTTTTAGGGTCTTCCTTCCCAACCTTTATCTTCCACCAGCTTTTACTCATATTTATTCAGCAGAAAGCTCTAGAAGCCCACGGCTGCAGGCTCCCAGATAAAGCTGTCAATCTGTGGCTCATTAGCAGCTCGCTGAGGCTTTTTGGCCCTGTGCCTACATACCCCTTGCAGATGCTGGCACCTCAGCGCATGCCATGTCCGCTGGCCCCACTGACCTGCTTCTGACTGCCTGTAAGGAGACAGGTCAACACAAAACCCTCCCAGTTTGCAAAGTGTTGTCAGATCGGAAACGTTGGCGGAGACTTGAAAACGTTGCCTTTGAACCTCCGTGCCCCAATCCACCAGCCAGGGGGAAAGAAGGGCAGGAGAGATGTGTCCTTCCTTTCAAGCACAGTATTTCTCCAGAATAACCTCTGGGGAGGCAGCAGCCCTGCCTGCAACTGCAGGCAGCCACCCTGCCCGGGCAAAGGCTCCCCGAACCCGCTCTGACATGCCAGCACCCCGTGTTCGCTCTGTGTCGGTGAGGGCGAGGAGCACCTCTCCGGCAGCAGGCTGGCGCCTGGGGAGGCACCCACAGTTGTTCCTTATCAGCTTCCCCAAAACAAGTAAGGACAGGGGCATCCGGGATACAGCCCAACAAGCTTTTCTCAGCCCCGGCAACTTGTTGGCATACAGGGACCTCAGGCAAGAGATTAAATTAAAGCCAGAAAATGGGGAGAAAGGGAGGCAGCATGCATGTGGGGAACGTGGGGACACCAGCAGCCTCAGCTGCAATCCCATTCTCCCTCCCCATTGCAGGGTCTGAGGGATAAAAGGCTCCCCAGCAAAACTGAGAGGGATGTACGTGCTGGGAGAGAGGAACTTATTATTTTCCCTAAGCACAAGGGGGGGATAGGCGGCACAAACCAATTTTTTGACACCTTCTATATCCCATGCCCTGCCTAATTAATCTGGACAGAAATTAAGGCAACAACTACACTGGCATCTCCTTGCAGGCTTTCATGCACAGGGAGAGCCCTGGGACCAACAGAGAAGAAGAACTGTGCAGCTGTCTGGCATCTCCCACCACTCCCAAGGCACTGACTGAGCCAGGGAGAAACTAAGGGCTCAAACAACTCATCTAAGATCTCTTCTGTAATTAAATGATTTGGCTTGCAGAGGGCAGATTAAACCCACTCGCAAAATGGAAGAATTCTGCTTCAGAAAGGCTCCTCTCCCTGCAGAGCAGGGGAAGGAGTCACCTCTTCATCCCGCCACAAAGGGCCCTTGGCAACACAGCGCCATTAAAACCAACATGTTTCAAAGCATTCCTCTATGCAACAAGCCTCTGACTGCAGTTCGGGCTGTTACTCACACAGCAGCAGGGCATGACCACAAGCAGCACCCCAGGAGAGTTTGCCAATAGCTCTCTACAAATAAACAGGTGCCAGAAGAAGATGCCTACGCATCTCCTCCTGCTCCCCAAAACAGTGCCGTAAGTCAGACAAGAAAGGAGGGGTGAAGGTACCTGCCGAGGTTTCACTGAAGCAATCCTATCCCCCTTGAGAGATAGTTCCTAGTTACCCCATCAAGCTAGGTTTTGTTTGTGTCCTGCCATTAGTGTCCACACAGCTGCTCCATCCCGGGCTACCTGTGCCTGCAGGGGTCAGGTTAGTGTTGGGGGTATCCCCGTGTGTCCCTAGCCACACGCTCAACATCGCCTGTGGCTCTCGGGAAGAGCAGCTCTTTGTACCCCTGCTGCTCCTCACTCCTCCTGCACCTCCCTACAGCATAAGGTACCTCTGTGCTGACCATGGAGAAGTAAGCAATGTCTGCTTGCACCTGGCCCACAGCATGAGCCACGGACTTGGCCTTAACAGCATCTGTTAGAGTTTATCCTTGGCTTGGGCACTGAAAGCCAGTGCCTCCAGAGCAGGAGCAGCACAGTCCCAGACCCCGCGAGAAAGGCGGCTCACTATGTAATGATATTGTTTTACTTGAGATTGCATGCTGCAAGCAAAACATTTATTACGCTGGCTCTCTGCTCTTCCAGCTATCTTTCAAAGCACAATGCTGCAGCTGAAAACTAGCTGACAGGAGAGGATTAAAGTCATCACTGGCTCCTTTCCTTCCCCTTCAGCCACGCGCTCTTGCTTTCCACCTGCAGCTCCCCCAGTGCCCCAGCAGACCTCCTGCTCATTTGCCTTTTGAGGACAGGCAGGAGTTTGAGCTCTGTGAGACCAGCTGCCCGCCCCAATGCAAGGCATGCCACAGCAACAAGATGCTACCAACAACACCTGCAGCGCCAAGCGCCCCATTCAGGCAGTCACTTACCAGAGCACATGAAGCCACATCACTCTTTGACTGATGTGAGCTGAGGGCTAAGGAAGATGAGACTCAGCTATGGACAACTCTCAGCTTCAAGGCAGACAGCTTTCAGTCAGGCCCTAGAGATGCTCAACTTGGACCTCCTCTTCTGAAGAGCAGGCAGAGGATAGAGCACGGGACTGAGCATCAGCCAATATGGGGTCTGTACTAAGCTCCAGTCCTGACCTGCTGAGTCACCCCAAGGCACGTGCCCTTCTTCATGCTCCGTTTTTACCTCCTGTTCTGCATTTGTCTTGCTGTTTTGAATGGGGACGTAGGAACTGTCTCTCATTACAATTTAGCATGGTATCTAACATAGCCAGGTCCCAGCTTTGGTTAAAACTTGTATACACAACTGCAGTATAAATAATAATTTAGGTTTTGGAATATGGTGATGAGGGAAGATGGCATGGCAGGCCTTTCTCAGGCCTTCGTCCAGACGGTCAACGTTAAGAAACCTCTACTTATCTTTAATGCTGGAGTTATTCAAAAACTGGGTTATGCTCACATTTTTGTGGCTGCTGAAATTTTTGCTTGTTTGCTTGGCCACTAGTTTGGGAAGTTTTTTTAAAGGTGGCTCTTTGAAGTGGCTCAGAAGCTAGGGATATCTGAAGCTATCCCAGGGGAGACGGATTATAGGGTGGAGCGCAGGTCAAGCATCGATAAACACAGCTTGCCACTTTGCTCTTGATGTTGTTCTCTTGGTGCTCCTTTTCCCTCCTCCCCAAATCTACAGTCCAGGCAATCATGAGGAAAACCTGACAACTGTACATTTAGAGAGTATATTCCTGCTTAACTTGCTACACAATGTAAATAGTTGACCCTTGCTCCCACAAAAGACAACAGGCTTCACGATGCAATCAGCAGGATCCCACAGCTTGTACTGCCCATTTGCATACCAGGCAAGTACAGCTAGCGCTCACTAGTAGACTGGTGCCTGTCCTGTGAGACAACAGCGCTGGCTTGTCTTGCTGTAGCCATGTAAACCACACGGCTCTTCCCTAACGCTTCCACAGACTGGCTACTCGCCTCCTTGCTAAGAGGGAAGCAGGGTGAGCAAACACTCGCCTGGGCTCCAGCAGCTCCAGCTCCATACGTTGGTACTGACCCCCCTTCCTCATCATCTGTCACCGAGCTAACGAGCTGCATGGTCATTGAACATAGTAGACCATGATCCCAAGAGCTTCTCCCTCTCTGCTGGTTGGGCAGTGATCTCTGGCAGGGCCTGGAGCTGGGGTGCCAATATGCTAAACTACTCTTGCAACATTCACCACAGTCCAGAGCAGCAAGGTTCTCAAGAGCAGCTAGCCCTCGTGCTGCCTTGGACTCTTTCTCTACAGCATTACAGAAGTGTTCAGGCACAAGTTGGCACGCACCCAGAAGCTCTGCTCCCTACCTGCAAGGAAGCAAAGACCTTTTCCCTTCAGGCTGGCCCCAGACACCCCAAGAGCAATAGCACGGTGATGAAATAGTGATGACAGACATATCCAGAGCAGGTGGTATGCCTCTCTGAGGAGCCCTCCACATTCCAGCTTCTTACAGCCCTGTCTCACCCTAGAAGCCTCCAGCTCCAGAGGTAGCTGACAGCTACAAGCCAGATACCTTACTTGGCCAGCTGAGGAGCAGGGAAGTCCCCACAGGGACTCAAAAGCAAGTAGATATCAAGCCCTCCTCCTGCCAGGGTCCCACAGCTCTGCTGTGGTCTGGCTGGCTGTGCTGCAAAGCCCCAGAAGAAGCCAGTGATGGGGTGCTCCTCACTGGATTCAGACCCCATTTACAGCTGGATAATTGGGCCATCGTGTTCTCCTTCTGCCCAAATGGCTCTGGCTTAGAGGCTGCACTTCAACTCCCTGCAAGCCAAGATGGGCCTGATAGCCACTTTTGAAATAGAGTCCGATCCCATGCAGGAGTAGGTGGTCGGGACTGATCTGAGCAGCCACCACACTGGTGACAGTGGGACCGTCTCACAAACCCACTAAGTGACCTTGCACTTAAAAGTGAGGGGAGAGCTGTCTGGTCTCTCAGTGCACAAGCCTCATTGACTCTCCACCTCATCATTAAAGTCACCCCAGGTGTTTTTGGAAAATCCCACCCAGCATGTTTTTGAAAACATCTCTTGACACTGGGACTCAAACCCACCCCTGCAATCTGACAGTGCTTGAGTTTGTTAAACAAGCAGCTTTCTTCTGGGGGAAAAAAAGTAAAAATCACATTCCCATCACCATCCAGGGGACCCAAAGAAATCTCTCACTGACAGCGGCAAGCTCTAAAGAAGCAGGGCCAGCTAGTCCTTTCTACCACCCACGGCCAAGGAACATGCAGGCAAGCACCACCTTCCTGCCCCAGAGGGGACTGCCATCCAGTGGAGGGCTGGAGCGATGAGAACCATCTCCATGTCAGCTAGAGCTCAGGGAGAAACTTGGGACAGAAGGCACTAGATGAAGTAAATTACTATTCAGCATCCAGAATACTATTGGCTTCCAAATAATTGTCTATTTGTGTGCGTGCATGCACAAGAATCCTCGCTCCATGGTCTCTGCCAGCATATTCCCAGCACTGTGACTCTCCGGGGACAAGGCCCATACTTGTATTCAATCTCGGCTTTGGATCTCAAACACTAAGGTTTCAGATTTTGTTTTAAAAAACATTTTCTCTGGCAACTGGGCTGTTAATGGATTTGATGTTTTTGCTCTCGCCTCCTCCCTACCTTTAAAAGCTTGGCACCAAAGGGCTTCTTTGAAGATAAGGCCAAATTTGCAATTTAACGGGAGGAACTTCATAAAGCTAGACGTGAAGGGATGGAGAGGAGGAGCGGGGGGGGGAACCCAACCCAGGAGGCACTTTGCCTGTTGAGATGTACACTGTACAGTACATAGGATTACAATGGCCTCTCTGTACCACCACTGGCTGGAGCCATAAATTCTCTGCAGCTGCAGTGCTACTACCTACGCGAGACTCCCCAAGGGTCACGCTCGGAGTGCGGCTTCTCTACAGCCGCACACCCAGCCTACCCTCCAAACCAAAAGCATCACACAGCCCTTACAGAGCCCGCATCCACCCAGCACGAAGGGGTGGACGTCCCCAGAGGCAACCGCAGGAGCCTCCCATTGGGCTGCCAATGCCACAGGAGGCTCTCTGCTGAAACCAACCATGGTCCTTATCTGAGAGGTTTTTTGAGGGCCGGGAAATCTATGGTCTTTCTCCATCTTCAGCAGATCTACCCTCAACACCACAAGGAGGCAGGGAAGTGCCACTTACAGGTTTTGCAGGTGGAGAGCTGAGGCAAAGAGCAGCCTGCCCCAACTCAGTAGGAAATCTGTGCTGTAGAGGAGAACCAAATCCAGCTCTCCTCACATCCCAGGCTTGTGTCCTAAAACACCGACATCACTAAGCGAGGTGGCTGCTCTACATAAAAGTACCAAGATAAATTACAGTGACGTTACCAGAGGAAGCTGCATTTTGCATATAAATGCTACATTCTAGGCCAGTGTATCCGCATTTGAGGTTTATTTCTCAAAGACTATTTCAGTAGGTTTATACCACCACAAGCATTCTTAACCACACTAAAATCACCACATTGATTCACAGGGCTCTGCCTAACCTGTCCTTTTGTTAGGAGAAAAATAAATAGCAACCTCAGTTTGGTATTTGAAAGCTGACAAAACAGTTCTGGCAGGGATCTCTGCACCCTTTTTCTCTCCACTCTTATGATTTAAAGAGCAGCAGAAGGGCCTGATGCGCAGTCTTTAGACACACAAGCTTGCTCAGACTCGCTGACATTGCAACCAGTGAACACATCCTTGCATTTGGCAGGGCCCCAGGACTGTGGCTCTGCATAAGGGTACGACCTGCTGGCTAACGTCTTTGCCAGAGTGGACCTTGTAGAGCCAAAATGGCATTGCCACCGCAGGACTCTGAGTGAAAGACTTTCTGCCTACACCAGGCACAGAAGTTAATGAAAAATGACTGGTTTCCACAACACCATCTGGCTTTCACAGACATATATAGAGACACTGCAGCCCAAAACCTCTGTGAACTCGACAAGAGTGGGTTTTCATATAGGCAACACGCTGTGGTGTGGTTTGGACTTTGCCCAGCAAGTCTCCAACCCACTGCACGGGCACAAGGTGCAGCCGCCATCCTCACATCTAAGGGGAGCTCAGGGGAGGGTTTCGGCCACAGGGCAGCAGCCCCCTCAGAGCAGCTGAGCACAAAGCAAGGGTGAAGTTTGGCTCTCACCTCTGTGCTGGCACGCTGCCCGCGAGGAGGGCGAAGAAGCTCGAGCACGTCCCACACGCTCCCTGAGGCACATTTCCCTCCATCAATCCCACCAGAGCCAAAATAAATTGGCACTACCTCTTACTCAAGAGCTCCTGCAACACACAAGAGCAGCCCTAGGATCCCTCTCAGGCACCCTGTCTGCATTGTGCCAGGTGCTCTGCTAACAACCCCATCAGACACAGCTGAGCCTCCCATCCCACTCGTCCTTTTGTAGGGAAGAAGAGAGGCCATTTTAATAAAAGGAGCATGCAACATCCTCAGGGCAGGGATCTGTTGTTCCCTCTTTATGTGGAAAGTCCTGCACTGCCTGTGGCAGCTTTGGGACTGTGTAAGCATTGAACATATTTTTTTTCCCCCTGCAGTAAATATCTTCCTGAGCTCTTCATCTGACTTGCTTCCACTGCATCCACACTCTTTTGTCTTAGCTTCCCACAGACCCTCATAGAGCTGTGTTGCTGGAGCACATGCTCTTGTGGAGAGTAGATTTTAAAAACCTCTTATGTGCAAATATGCATATGAAGCAAATTTTGAAAGCTTCCCATCCTGGAACAAGGATTCCCTCCAGAAAAATGGCTTCAGGCACTATATGCAGCCAACGAAGCACCAGAAACAATGTTGTATGATTTGGGGCCAAAAGGAACTAAACCAAATACCAGGAAATTAAAAAAAAAAAAGATGCTTGCAATATCTTTTGTTGAACAATTACCCAAAGTACATTTAGAAAATTGGAAGGTGATATTCACCCGTGTTCTTCTGAAGGACCTGCAATTCATTTATTCGTTATTCTCCTTAAATTGTTCTCGTGGCCTAGGAAATGGAATACGTAACAACCTCTTAAACCAAGACTGACCACGGGAGCACCAAAATACAGAGCAGCAGGTTTTTCCTGAGGATACCGTCAGTCTAACCAGAAACAGGTAGTTTCTGAAGATCTTTCAATTGAGCTTTTTCCTTGTGGGATAACCAATCCCAACCATTGACTTTGCACTGCAAAGTTTTTAGCCCAGGAGGTAACGGTTGAAACCAAGAGATTTGCAAGCCTTGGTCCGTAACGTGCCAGCACTAATACATTGAGTCATCTTTGCACATTATAGAAGTCCAAGGGAACTGTGCCTCATACCTCTGAGGCACTCGACGTCAGGCATTAAAACAACCAATCCACCATTATTTACTGCCAAAGAAACTTTTGTTAACTCAGAGTTACACTGGCCTACTGCTGCTGTAACTTCTTGTGGGCTGAGCGACTAAACTGAGACTGAGCCCGAGGTCTCTACAAACCCACCCGTGGGCCAACCTGGGCTAAAACAACCAACGTGGTCCCCAATGTACTCTTCCCTGCCGCTGCTCCCCCACTTTGTAAGGCACACAAGGGGGGTTTTGGGGAGACCACTTGTCTTTGCCTGGGCAAAAGGAGTGAATTTGGAGGCATAAAGGTGCCTCTCCAGCCCTGCGGCAGCCCAGGAGAGGCTTGGAACAGCAGAGTGGGTCCTCCCTGGTGCACCTGAGCTCTGCTCTGAGAGACATGAGGATGGGTACTGGTCAGCTGACAGGAGTCAACATGGATAGCAATATCTGCCCCGCCACAGTGCTCACCCTGTTGGCACAGGGTTTAGCTCTATTTTCTGCATGGAAAAAACAAGGCTGTGGAGAAAATTCTTTGAGCTCACTCAGGGCATGTGCATCAGCTGAGGACACAGCCCAAACAGCTCCACATCCAAACCTGTGCTTACACCTGAAGAGTGTCTTCCCTGCCCCGTCACCCATCTTCCCTCTCACAGCCCAGGCAGAAGTAGTAATAGGAGTTTTGGGGTTTTTTTTCTGTGCATGGTAGCAGACTGTGAGGTTTCTGTGTTCCTGAGGACATGCAATTCAGGAAAAGGCCAGGAAGCACTGGCAGGTAGATTTGTTGGTGTTTTAGTCAAGTGTGGTCATTTGGTAACAGCGACAAGAAACTACAAAAATTCAGGTTTGCCCTAAATGGATTGGTTTTCTTAACTCAGGAAGTTTCCCCTCTGCATCACTGGGGAGAATGGGGACAAAGCAGGCTGCTTGCTTCGTGGCCCCACCTGCAATGCTCAGCAGGAGGCTCCAGCTGGCTCCCAGTGGGCCAACTCTGCCAGCCCTAGTTAGGTGGAAGGATCTGTACCAGTAGCCCAGAAACTGCGGGGCTGCAAGTTGGTACTGAGGGCTTGGAAGGATGCATCTGCTGTTAGTTCTGAGGACAGAGCAGAACTTCAAGGAGTGAGGGGGACTGGGCAATGATTCCCCTGTCCTTCAACAGAGGAAAACTCCAAACTGGGAGTCTCACACCCAAAGGGCTGGAAAGACCTCTGCAAACACCAGGCACTGGGTTTCACTTTGTAATCTTTAAGAACCTCTCGTTCTGTGCTTCTGTATCATGTCAGTACAAGATATAGAAAAGTTGTTTTTTTCCAGACTGTAGGGATACAGAGCACACATAAGACTTACATGCCAGTTTGTAGCACATATATTCACCTGTAATATTTCTTTGCACCAAGCAGAGATGTGTGTGAATTCACCTACTTGTACTGGGATATCTCTCAAAGAAAGGTCCTGTAGGTGTGTGTGTGTATGAGAGAGGGAGAAAACTGAACTTGCCTTTCAAATCTGCACAGGACCCTTGTGCCCCTTTCAGATGAACCTGCCTCATTTTCCCCAACCTGCCTCATTTTCCAGTTCCCTGGAATTACACCAGCAGGGAAGACTGCTCTGTATCTGACTTCAACCCTTGCAGAAAACACCTACTGGCACCTTGTCTGCCTTGTACATGCAGGATGGGTCCCTGTAATTGTACCTAGAGGGGAGGGGTAAGAAAAGCACATGGAACAAAACTCCATTTATTTCTTGTCAGAGAATATCATGCACCCAGCAGGGAGCTCACAGCTCTCCCTAATTGTGCTATGTACTTTAGAAGATCCCACGATGACTCCTATTAGCATGGGAAGTTATTTCACCTTCATTTCTTTAGGTCACTTAAATAAACAGAACAAATCTTCACTGCAAACCCATGATGTGTTTCTGCTGAAATCCCTCCTGGAGCCATAAACCTCAATATCCAACCCTTTAAATACAAGTGTGTGCATATATGTATATATGTATAAATATGCAAAACCCCTCCTCTAAACATATGCACACTGAGGCAGTAAGTTTCAAAAGAAAAGAGAACTAAAATAAAATCCTACTTACAAAATGCCCACATTCTTCTAATATTTTCCATGGCAGTTTTTTAGCCCATGGGAAAAGAAACTTTAATGACAGATTTCAAATGAACGTCTCAAAAAGACACCACAGCAGCGGTGTAGAAATTAAGAGAATTGGGCACCAAGAAAAACAAGCAATTTAAGACATGCCGGGAATTACACGCGGGCGCACAGTGTGTGTG
Organism: Anhinga rufa; assembly: GCA_013400875.1. Classification (NCBI taxonomy): domain Eukaryota; kingdom Metazoa; phylum Chordata; class Aves; order Suliformes; family Anhingidae; genus Anhinga; species Anhinga rufa. The sequence continues at coordinate 49,400 of VZTV01058861.1, read as the reverse complement.
TGTGTGTGTGTGTGTGTGTGTATTCTGTTATCCCACTCGCATAATGCTGCAGAGAGGTCAAGAGAGTTTCTTTAAAACAAACAAGGACAAAAAAATCCCCTTTAATAGACCTGAACTGCCTTTCCCACAATGCCAGTGAAATAACACTTGGGGTACCAGAATTAGTTGGGGAAGTGCCCAAAAAATACAAGATTTGTATTAAGTACCTTTTGCCAGTCGGGGGTATTGGGAAAAGTCTGTTATTATTTTTCAAAGTAATTATTAATATCTTCAGAGCACTTTAAAAAGTCTCAATTGGACATAGTTACAAATTCAGCATCCCACTTTCTCCCCAACACATTTTCTATTTACAGTCACCATCCAGAGGACCTGCCAAAGCTGCAGTCCGAGCAGCGAGACACACGTGCACAAATCCTACAGCATCCCACCGCTGAGCAGAAAGTTACTTCTCCTGACCCAAATCACTCCTCATCCTTGCACCAGGGTTAAACACTCTACAGTCGCATAAGAAAAGGTCAAAAATTTTACTCGCAGACTACCCACCCCGCTTTTCTTTGCAGCAGCAGCAGCAGCCCCTTCACAGGGCATAAACCGAAATGCCTTTGCATCTGCAGGAGCTGGGTCTTGCCTGCAAACTGCCATCAGCTTTTGACAAGAGTTAGAGCAACAGAGGATGAATCTGGGGTTTATTTTGCACAGCTTTTCCCTCTCCCTCTCTCCACCATGCATCATCCCTCTTCGACTAGCCGGCAGCAAGGACGGGGCTATGTCGCGGACCAAGCTTTTGGGGAAGTTTCAGGCAAGCGCCGGAGCACCGCGGTTGTGTGTGCATGCACTGGGCCCTCCATTAACGCCGCCCAACCGAAGAGGAAGAGCTGGAGGGAAACGGCCGAGCCCCCCACATCTCACCTGCCCGAGCAACAACAAGCCCCGCGCTGGTGGGGACCAGCGGGTCTCCACTCGCCCCTTGTCGCGTCTCCCGCGTCCCTGCGCAGACCCCCTTCCCTGCATCCCCGCACCAACTTCCCAAACTCTGACACAAAGATTGGCCGCCCGTCGCCACCGGCTGAAGAAGGGGGGAAAGCCCTGCGCCCCGCCGCCCGCCACAGCCGTCCTCCGGGCCCTTGGCCAGCGCCGCCGGGCCCGGGCCCGGGCCCCCTTCGCTTCACTCACCGCGGTCTCCGGTGGAGCAGGCGGGGGAACACAAAGATGCCCCAAACGAAGGGAAGCAACAAAGAGGCTTAACTCCAGGAGCTGGGAACTTCCAGGCCGGATCTGCGGGGAATTCAGCACACACACACACAGAGAAAAAAAAATAAAAAAATAATAAAAGAGAGAAAGAGAGAAAAAGAGAGGGGGAAAGCCTGTTTTGAGGGGGAAGGGGAAGGCGGGGGGCCCTTGGTTTGGGGTGATGGTTGTGTTTTTTCTGCGGGTTGCCGCTGGGGATGGGGGGCCGCGCAGAGCTCAGGCGCGGCGGGAGGAGGAGGGAAGAGGCGCCGGGATGCGGGAAGCCAGACCCTCCATACGGGAGACGGCTTTTGGATGACTGAACTCCCAAACAATTCCCTGCTCTGGCTACTCCTGCCCCAGAGCCTCCCTCCTCCCCTCCCCCTGAGGAGGAGGGAAGAAGAGGAGGAGCCAGAGGAAGGAGAAAACGCAAAATAAACCCCCTTCCCCAAAAGCCAGGCAGTGGCGGTGCCCCGTCCCCTGTGTCCAGTGTGTGTGTGTGTCCCCCATCACAACACTAACCGGCTTCATGTGGCCGGTGCCTACCCCCGAAGGAGGCCGCCGGCACCCGCAGGGCCGCTCCCCGCCGCCTGCCATGCTCCCTCCGGCATGCGGAAGCGGGAAAGTTGGGCCGAAAAGTTTGGCCCGGGCGGAGGGAGGCCACCCCGGCAGCAGCGGGGTACGGGGGCAGCGGGGCCGTGGCACCCCCAGCCCCGGGGGGACGGCGGGGTGGTGGTGGGGTGGCAGCCGGCGGGCCTCGCTGACCGAAGGGCTCCCGCACCGGTGGCCATCCCGCCTTACCCTGGCTGTGACACTGCGTGGCACCCATCATCACGGCGAGGGGGCCTTAGGCAGCCATTAGTTGTAACGAAACGGTCTGCTGGTAAATGTCACTTTGTGGCAGACCTCCTGCGAGACCTTGCCCACTTCCCAGGAGGGACCAAGCCCAGCGAGTTGAGTAGAAATTGCTCCAACCACCTGTTGAGCTTCCTGGGAAAGACACCTTTTAAGTCCGTCTGTCCCTACACCACCAGGCACCTGCTGGAAGTACGTAGGAGCAACCACGTGCGAGCACGGCCATGGGTCTGCCCAGCCCAGGGTCCTGCCCGCCTCCAGGCTCCAGTGGTGGCACGCTGCCGGGTGGGATTAAGCAAGTCTTGCCATCACTTACGTGCCTCAGTTTCCCCAGTTGTGCAGCTGTAGTTCAAGTACCTGTCTCACAGGCATAGCCAATGTTTGTGAGGGGGCCTGAGGTGCTTTCCCTGCCTGGCATCACCCACAGGCTCATTCCCTCCAGGAGAGGCTTCCCATCCTGTTTGCTCTGTTGCGGGACCCAGGACAGACCATCTGGATCAGGATGTCAAGATGCCTGAAACAAAAGTGAAGGAGAGAAGGAGAAAGAGACATGACTATGTAAAAGGCAAAACTTTGCATGCATCTAGGTTAAACAAGATGCACCCAAATACTTATTTCAAGTTGCCCCCAAAGCATGGGGGCTAATATTTTGTTAAGACAGTCCCTTCCCCTGGAGGTCAAACAGCCCATGCGTGATTTTAGTCAGCCGGTTTCAAGGAAGGTGACTGACTCCTTCTCTTAACCCATAAGGTGTGCAGCTTCTCTGGAGGTGACATGGAGAAATCTGAGACAAAAAAGTAAAGATCTTTTCTTCCAACCATCCCTCTTGGCAGGTGCTTGCTCTCAGGGAAAGCATCTCAGGCACAAAGTTTCAGAAAAAAGCAATGAGACCACTCCCTGGGATTAAACCAAACCAGCTCCTGTTCACTGCCTTTCTCCACACCAAAGAATGAATACATGCCCCCAAACATAAATTTACCCAGAGGTGAAGAGAAATCCTCCATCTTTCAAAGCCCTTCAGTAAAGACCAGCTTGAAAAAAATCTGCTCTCACTGAAAGGTCAGGATAGGTTTCTCACATCTTTGCCATGCACAGAGCATAGATGATAAATGTGATCTGTAGTTGCTAAATCTGAAGTCATTCACTTAGAGAAGAAGGTGAAAGAGTTAAAGTTTATCTTCATGTCGTCATTAGGTTTCAGAATTATTCCAGCTTAGTGGTGCTGTAGGAGGGGTCTGTGCTCCTGGATTACCCACTTCTTACGCATAAGGCTGATTTGAAGGATTTGGGTTTTTTTATATCTGGGTTTGGGTTTCCTATTTCCTTGGTTTATAATGGGGGTACTGAAAATGTCAAAACTGATTTTTTCTGCAGGGTTTCTGGACATGCAAGGGAATATGTATTGATGGCTCTTCAACTTGTGTTTGAATGGGTGGGCTTATCAGGTTAAACACAAACTTCCTTCCTCCACATCGTTAACTTTGCTGTCTGATTATCTTTTAAAGAACTGTTTCCCAGATTCCAAGTTTTTCTTTACGCTGCTCAGTAACGCAATCCTCAGGTGCTAAATCCATATGTAGACACCTCACTAAGTGGCCGAATTTTTACAAGTGCTGAGACCTCTAGCACCTGCCTCGTCTGAAAAACAGCGGTTTCCTAATTTAGAGCAGTAATAAATTGTCCTAAATTAAAACAGGAATTGAATTAGCCCTGACGAGTTTTAGGCTTACAGAGGTGGGAAGAAAGAGGCAATGGAGCAGAATTAGAGCTACCTTGTGTAACAAAGCGCCCTGGGGCTTGTTTAACGCTAGGGAAAAAAGGTTGCAGCCCTTCAGGATTACATTCCCTTTTTATCCCCAGGAAGGAGGAAATGTGAGGTGCAGCAGCACCCTTCATACTCTGCTCTTCCCACCTGCCCCTGCTGTTAACGCTGGAAGAAATGCCTTTGGGACGAAGCAGGATGCCGGTTCATGTGGCCATGTCCCCTCGGCATCCCTGGACAAGCCAGCAGTAGCCCTGCTTGCAGGCAGTTGTCCTGTTACTATGGCGGGGATGCCGGCTCTAGGCTGGCACCCCTTTATTTCAGACTACCCACCAGAACTGACTTCTGGGTGCCACAGTCCTGGCTGAAGCTCAAAGTAGTGTCAAAGCTGAAAACCTCTCCTTTAAGCCCGTTCCCTCAGGCATAAGGAAGCTTTTACCGTGGGCAGTGACCAGGCACAAGCTACATTTGGGGGCTACCCATCCCCCTCAGAAGGTGCCAGAGCCTGCTGGTCCTCAGCTACTGGCTTGCCCAGATCGGCCCCATCCCTCTCCGATCCCGGACAAAATTCCCACTGCTGCTGCCGTCGGATGCAAAGGCTTCTCCTCAGGGCTGCAGAAACTCCAGCTGTTTGATATTGTGCAGAGCAAGGCGGGGGGCACGGAGGGACTCCGCATGAAAGGGCGAGCTCAAAGGAAACCGGACCCTGGCATGTCGGCACGATACTCAGTGGGTAACAGGCTCAGTTAAATTTGCTCATTCAGCCAGCTAAGAGGGAGAGTTTTCTCATCCGTCCTGCTATGTTTAATTCATCCACACATGCCTCCCAATTACGGCAGGAGTAATAAACAGAAAGGGATGTTGGGGGCAGGGGGGGAGCAAGCCAGGCCCCATCCCTCAAACCTAAGCGTCCCAAAAAAATGTAAGCTGCATGCTGTTGGGGTCTGTCATCTTGGGGGGAGCTCATCGGCACCCCTGGCTCTGAGTCCTTCTGAATTTTAGCCCAGATTCAGGCCTGGTTTTTGTTGTTTTATTTATTTTTCTCCAGAAATGCACATTGCAGGAGGTGTGTGCACAGAGTGATGCTTTCAGGTGTCTATGCCGGGCCCCTGAGCTAGGCAAAACTCCCAGCAAAATTCAGTGCAGCATCCCTGCCTCCGTGGAGGCTCCCGGGCTCACCCTCAGGTTTTTCTAGCTCTGAATCTTTGCAAAAATGGCAAATATATGGGGCGAGTCATCCCATGTGCAGCGGGGAGGAGAGGGGAAAGGCTCACATTAGGAAGGGATGTGAACGGGAAGCCTCTGGTTCAAAGGAGTTTCAGCATGAGTTTTGCTTTGTTTACCCTCTTGTAAAGCTATTTGTTACTTCGATAATCCATAGGAAATGGGATCATTTCTCTCTCGGCATGTCAAATTAAATAAACAAATAAAACCTTGTTTGGCTGGTGAGAAGCTTAGAAAGAAAAAGTATTTGTACAGGGATTCAGGAGCTAAGGATCTTTCAGGAGCAGAAGATTAGGAAAGAAATCAGAGAAACAAAGGGGGAAGTGATTCAGTCATCGAAACTCAGAGAGCCAAATTAAAGAGGGGGGTGGGACGGGAGGACAAGAGATAGGGCCTGTCTATATTAGGAAATCTGTGCTGGTGTAAACTAAACCAACTCGATGTCAGTTTAATTTTACCACTAAGGTCCCAGTCAGGGACATAGACTTGGTTGTGACGAGCTCACCCTGATGTCAGACAGAAATGTCGTATGTTCACTGAGATTTATTTCAGAATATATCCGTGCGTTTGCACGTGAGGCATAATGTATATATTCTGAGATAAAATAAATTTCAGTGAACCGGTGGTAGCTCTGCCTTCTGTCAGAGAAGGGTTGGCAACAGGATTGTTTTACTGGTACAATTACTATTTCAGACATGGTAAAAACAATATAAAAGAAACATATCCATGCAAAGGTATCGTTCTCCTTTTGCACAGTGATAGGTATACCGGTAAAAAATGTGTTATATATGGGTACAGCTGTGCCTATGCTCTGTACTATGTATCTGTAAAGAACTACTGTTTGTAGTGGGTTCATTGATATGAATTATTTAGACAATCAGTGGGCTCCCAGGTCTATGAAATGACCCAGCTAGGGTCCATTTGTTTCCTTGTCTTAAAGTGTTCAAGGATCAGTAGTCAGAGAGATCCTCTTGTGTTTGGGGAGTGTTTTACAATGTCAGTCAACATTTTAGGCGGAGGACTGGGCTTTAAGAAAAGGTTTTGTTTATTGGAAATTATCAAATGCAATGGGTTTTTTGCTGGAGTAAGGAGCTCAGACAAATGCCTAAAATAAATACCCTGTTTTTCCCCTAGGATCCTGCTTTCTTCCTCAGAACTTAGCAACAACTCTTCTACAGTTTGAAACTTCTCATGCAGTGAAAGCCAATGCAACCACGTTTGTGATCATGACCACACACCTCACTGCCAGTGCTGGATGTGGGAACTCCTGAGACTGGATGCAAGAGCACCATGAACCTGCTGTGTACAGAAGGAGGTTGTGCTGGTAGTACATGCCCTCCTGCCTTTGGGTTCATCACCAAAATCCATCTCAAAGTAACAATAAGAAATGTCCCCCTGATGGAGAGGATGTAAAACCAAGACCATGCGTGTCATCTTTTGCTGTGACAATGTTCCTATGTGCTGTTAAATAGGTGTTGTGTTTATTTCCAGAGAAGGTGACATTTCAGCAGCAGGCAAGCTTATTCAGGTCCTTGAATGGAAAATTATTTGGAAACTTCAGGATGCATGTGCAGTGGATAGACAGGATAGGATGTTATAAAGTAGTTCACCCTTCCAAGTGGAGAGAGGAACTTAGGCAATAGGTGCTGAAAATAGGGCTTTCATGGCTGAAATGCAATAGATAGGATGGATAATTTCAAATTAACACTGTGAATCTCAAATTGGAGGAGATATATATATTTTTATATGCAATATAGATAATATGTTAGCATATGCGATCATATTATGTGTATGCACACGTCTGCAACATCCCCAGCTCATGGAAAAATCAGGTTGGTTTTTTTTGTGTGTGCACACCTTCAGCTAGGAATCATAGCAGGGAGTGTGAGATGTTTGTGCAGTATTGGGCTAGGTGGCTTTTATCAATCCATTTCCCCTGCTATCTCTTTCCAGGCTTGCAGAATTTTGTTGGAAAAAGCAGTTAGTTTCTTCTCATGTTAGATGAACCACTTATTTTCTCTGTGGAGACTGCATGGAAACCTGGTGCTACAGTAGTCAATGGGAGTCTTATTCCCATCAGCACAGTCTTCACTGGGTTTAGGATTTCACACTTTTTACCGCTTCCCTTAATCTGAAATAAGTTATTGAGAGTTTACAAACGTCAATAGTCAAGATAGAAAGATATCTTAAAGGTGTTCCAGGTTAATGCTGACGGCTGGAAAGATCTCTTTAGCTGGGGTGCAGTCCCTGAGTAATTACACCTATGCGATAGCTACCTGTCGTGTCTATCAGCAAGGGAGCTTACATTTTAAGGCACGCAGATCTCCCTTTACATCACATTCTCTCTTTGTTGTAGTCCATTTATTCACCTATTATTTACCTATAATCTCTCCTCCTTCACCACTTTCCCGCACACCTTTTGCCTTTCCTTCTTTCTTTTTCATTGCCTATGGCTTGTTCTTCCCCTTTCCCCTGAAACAGCCCTCAAACAAGTCCTTAACTTCAGTAAGTGAAAAGGTTGGGGGGATGCCCATCTCCCGGGCCCCTGCTAGCCCTGCATCTGTCCCCGTGCCCCCCCACCCTGCCCATCGCCCACATCCTGAGCATGAAAGCCGGCCGGATTAATCCAGCACAGAGCACATTGTGTGTGAGTCATGACAGGCTCACTAAGGCGTGCAGTGCTGATAAAAGGCAGCTCTGATGGGCTCTGTCAGGGATCCCGGAGAAACAGCGTGGAAAAAATCTGCTAACCCACATCCCAGCCTGGCGGCCGGGGCCTGGAGACAGGCAGGCACCGAGGGGAGTGTGGGGAAGCTCCCACAGCACTGGCAGGTCCCGCTCCGGGCTCAGCCTGCAGGGAAGCCTCCAGCCCTGGGCACGAGCTGGTGCTTCCCAGTGCCCTGGGGTCAGCCAAGAGCTCATGGGGCCAAAGGAGGGCTGGTGCGAGCCTTCAGTGCCCGAGGATGCACCCTGGGGTAACCCCTCTCTCCCTGGAGGGAGGACATTCCTGACCTCCCAAGCAATGTCAGAGGTGTCACCCTCCCTAAATCTACCTTCTCCAGCTATGCCCCAGCATCTAGCCCATCCAGAGGAGCCTGCAGGAGACACTGCCCCAAGACAGGTCTGCTCCTTGCTGCACTCTTACCTAACTTGGAGTTAGACACACACACCTCCCAAAACATCATTATGTTACCAGCCTGCAATTTCCGTTTTCTTGTTCATTATTCCTAGTATGACCCTTTTATATCATCCTCAGCAACACCTCCAACTCTCCAGTGTTAAGCCTTGCAGACACTGCCTTCTGAACCATTTTAAGTCCCTCTCCTTTGGGTCAGTCTGGCTACGCATTGCCTATCTGCAGTATCCTTTTAATACTCTCCTCTTTACTTTTACACGGTGTCTTCACTGAATACTGTCACCCTACTGCAATCTGGAGACTGAGTAAAAGGCAGAAAGAGCTGCTCTTACAGCTCCGTGCCTATGTGCATACATGCCCTGTTTTGTCTTAGCATTAGGCTGTGCACATATACACTTCTATTGCATTTTAAAGAGCAGGATAGCAAAGCACCTACCAGTCATTTCTTTGAACCTTTAGGAACCATGTCTTTTTTTAGAAAAAAAGAATCATAGCTGATACCAAGGCCATGGTGCTCATGAATCCATAGACTCTGAGAACAAGGGTTAGATGAACTTTAAAAGGTTATATAGCTTAGTGTTTCCAATCTTTTATAATCCAAAGAACAAACTAACCTTTCAGGGAAGAAAAAAGAAATCCTCAGATTCTTTCGTGGAGTGATACCACGCAGCAGCCTGCAGTTATAGCCAAATAAAAATCAGGCTAAGCTTTGAAATTCTGCATTTTTCATTTCTGCCAGCTGCTTTTATTTGTCACCATTTCATTTGACTGCATATGTTAGATATTGCATGGGGCATGAGTGTATGGGCGGGAATTTGGAGAAGGATGCTGTAATCCACTTGTGGACCACCTTCTGAAGGCTTCCAAGCCATCAGCACTCAAAATACTCACGATCTCGTCTGCCTGCTGTGTGCCAGACGGTGCTAAACCCAAAGCCCATTTAATCCCCTTTCCTGACTGATATGAGCCATACCTAGAAGCTTCTTGTGGAAGGCAGAACGACAGCTTAGAGAATGGATGTCAGCTGCAATCTTTTCTCTACAACTTAAATTTTACTCTGATACGGTTCATCCCATTACTTCTGATTCTAATATTCTTGGACCACCCCTGCTTAGCATTTACAGGTCTTTGATCCTCTCTGTTGGTCAGACAGATATACTGGGTCTGGGCCCAATTCTCCCTCAGTTAGCCGGGCGTAAACGCCTCTGAATTCACACCAGCGTGGATGCAATGTAATATGAGAAGTGTGTGAGACCCTTTATTCTTTCAGCCTCCCCTCGTAAATCAGCTCCCGCAGCAGCACCTGAAGTAATTTTCTCAAGACCAAAGCATGCATGGAGAAGTTTTTGTCGAGAGTCTAGGGAGATCAAATGGTCTCAGAAGGTTTGCTGTTCCCTACAGCACTGCAAGCAGCTCGGCCGGGGTCGCTGAGCGTGAGGACCATGCATAGCACAGCTTGGCGCCAGGAGGACTCATGGAGGGAGGATGTTAAGCCACCAGAGAAATAGTAGTTGCTTCTGCTTGTTGCAGTGACGGAGGAGTGTGACCCCAGCTGCAGGATCAAGCATAATCATATTTCAGTTTCGTCTCAACAGAATACAGAGCCAGTGTATCTGCCCAAGAGGTTTCAAGTTATACTAGCTTTCTGGTAGTGAAACTTTCCCATGAGACTGAACTGCTAAGCAGCTTTTTTTTGGTGGCGTTTTCTACAGTGTCTCTCACACGAGCTGGAACAACAGCGAATTCCCCTCCCACCAGAGTGACTTGTGCAGCCCCTTGCTTCTCTCTTGGTTTGAGGGACAAAGCTGGGAGATCCTTGGCAGCTCAGTGTCTGCATGAGGGATCAGCCAAATACTGGTCCCGGCATGGTATCGTGACTCTAAACACATGATACTGAGCAGTACCAAGATTGCAGTTGTGCTATGGTGCACACCACCCCATCCCTCCTCTGCCTCTGCCTCTGCCTCCACCTCAGCCTGTCCTTGTCCACTCTCCTTTCCCACGCAGGGACAGTGCTCTCCCTGTGCAGGAGCAAGAGGAGGGACTGGAGGCAGGTCTCTTTGTGTGCCATCACTGAGGTACTCCATCTGCAGGGTCATAGTACATCCCAAAAATGTGAGAAATGTGGGGGTAGACCCAGATTAGGGGTACCTATACCCCAGGAAGATAGAGCAAACGGCAGCCCTGAGGCCCCCAGCATCTCCTTATGGGTATGTGTTTCTTGTGGGCTACTCCACATTTTCTAAACTTGGTGCCACATTCTCCCTCCTAGAGTGCGTCTAAAGATTTTTACCAACCAAAAGCCAGACCCCAAACCCCTGCCTCCTGCTGAAAGGCTGCTAACTGCTGCTCAGAGGATGACAACCTTCCCGTGGGTGCGTGGCTGGGCTCCCCATAGGGGAAGCACGACATCAGTATAAAACAGAGCACAACTTGGCTAATTTTGTTCTTCCTACCACCCTCACACTCACCACAAAAATAAGTACATCTCTACCTAACAGATAATAATGTCCAAGATGATTTTTTAATAATATTTGGGGGAAAAGACAGAAGCTACCTTGCTTTCGGAAAGACAAATCTGGTTGGTGTCCTATGACCTGCCAGAGCTGTGATTTTCCAAGGACCCTGAAGGAGCTGAATTTCCTTATTGAACCTCAGGGGGATTTGGGGGAGTGGTCCTCCCTCCTTCCAATATTCAAACAAGTACTCCTCAGACATCTCTCTTCTGCTTGTCACTTTTTGCCCTGTTTGTTTATTTTTTGCACTTCTCGCAGCCTGGACAAGGCAAACAGGCTAGTCTATTGTTGGTGTGCATCTCTCTCACTGCAAGATTTGTTTATGTCTTAGCACAGTGATGCAATATTTGGGTTGAACGCTTCAAGGGGAATGTTTATAGAACTAAAAAAATATTTCCATTTGATTTGTTTATAGGAAGTTTTTTCTTGTGGTCTTGGGTTTTGAAAAGGCCTTTGCATGTTTTCTTTTCCGCCTCCCCCACTCCCTCTCTGCAGATTTGAAGTCTGAAGCCAAATTCAGTCATGATAATGCCATGGCTGACTCTTTAGGTATTTCTACCATGCTTAGCACTATACCACTGGAGTATCTTCATCCTGGTCTCCTAGCTCTTCTCAGCAATGTCGTCCTTTCCATGCACTGAGGTTCCCAAAGACCCTCTACAAGGCTGAGGGGTTTCCAGCCCCAGAGTCTAACAACTCCCCCTTGTTCCTGAATTGCCTCTGACCTGGGCCAGCCCTCGGGCAGGACAGGCTACGCTATAGAGGAGAGTTGGAAGAGTTAAATGGGAACGCTGCTTAGAAGAAAAAACAAAAGAGTAATAGGAAAGGCATCTTTGTGTGACCGAGGGCTTAACCGAAACCAGGCCTTCTCCCTCCACCCCAGCCAGGAAAACAAGGGAGTACGTGCAGGCAGCCACCGGCAGAGTGTGCGCGGGTGTCCTCTGCCTCGAAGCGTGCACAGCCACTTGCAACCAGGGGGAGGGCAGATGCTCACTCCCCAGGCCCCCGGGGCACACAGCCTCCCTAGTCCCGCAGCACCCTGCATGGGGTGTGATTCCCACTGCTGTGGCACTGGTGCCCTTCGTTGCACAGCTGCTCCCCGCTTTCTGTCCCTCTCCCATCTACTTGGTGTTCCTCACCCAGAGGAGACTCCTGGATGCTGTTTTACACCCTTCTTCTCCAGGCATTGTGTGTCCAACTGCTCACATGTTTGGAAATGCAGAGTACCGCTGGGGCACCTCCTTGTCACGATGAGTGGATGAACAAGGATGCTGAAAGGATGAATGCCGCAGTTTCTGCCCTCACAGAAAATGTTTTGGCAGCTCTGGCTCTGGGGAATTCACAGCATCTCCTGCCACAGCTTGCTAGTGAGAGGCATAGACGGGGCGAGGGGACGTGCAGGCTTTTTCTCTTGCCTTGCATTTCTGCCTCCTTGTACCAAAAGCAGAGAGGGTGGTTGCACAGACTCTCTGGCCACCTCACTGCTATGTTATCCCAACATCATCCATTGCCAGTCCTGTTTCTTTTGGCAGGATAAACCATCACCACTTTTGCCTTGCTATACACGTATCTACCAGGGGAAAAACAAGAGAAAACACAGAATACAACAACACATCCCAAACTCTTTGAACCAACAAATAGTATCAGCCCTCAGTATCTCTCCCAGGCACCCCTGCACCTATGTCACCTTGGTTTTAGGGCTGGAAGTCTTCAGAAGGTGGCTGGCCCCTGAGCCCAGGTGCAGGCCACTTTCCATGAGCTCACTAACCAGCAGGGCTTCACAGACCATCATCTGGCAACAGCCGTTATAGGAAAAATTACTCTTAGAGATGTTTCCAGCTACTTCCAGCTGCTGCCTGCACAGGAATAACATGAGATCACTGGCTCAGAGGAAGCCTTGGCTTCCCCAGCCCCTGGCCATCAGCAGGTGGCCCTGGGAAGTGGAATGGCCTGTGTGTGCTACAGCGAGGGGGATCTGGCATGTGGGTACTGGGATCATACCCAGATGAATAAATCAAAGCCGGTCCTCCTTGCTTTGCTGGCCAGTGGGCTTTCCTGCACGAAAAGACTGCGATCGGTGTTTGGCTTTTCCCCTGAACACTCCTAGCTCGACACGCACCATTTCAGAGGCATGCCAGCCACCTGCTGCCGGTGGCCCCCCGTAGCCCTCAGGGTCCCGCTTCCCAGCTCCGTCACTGCAGAGGGGCCCAGGGCAGCCCCCAGCTCCCCCACTCCCACCCTGCCTTCTCCCCAAAGCTGAGATCCGTCAGAAAGGAAAAGCGGTGGGAATGAACAGACTGGCTCCAGCCCCTTCCATAAGGTAGGGAGTGGAGGACAAATTAAAGGAAAATGCACAGCCAATTTGTCTGCAGAGGTGACAGGGGACAAGAGTATGCATTGCCAGCCCTTGTCTGGAGCAAAAGGATGGTTTCAAACTCAGACTGTCACCTTTTCTACTGGTCAGCAACATCTTAATCACTTAGAGACACGTTCTGTGACAGTACCATCGTAGCCATGAAAGAGCAGGACCTTTCTGGGAACATGAAGGCCACACTACGAGTACGTTTGCTCTGTCCCAATAGCTTGGGACTGTGGTTGCCCAAGAGTCCCAGCCTCCTGTGCATCCAAGCACCCTGGCTGTAGACCAGAGCAAGCTGTGAAGGGAGCAGGGAGTAGCTTGTGTCTCTGCTGAGACCAATACCAAGGTTTTCCTCAAAGGTATTTACAAAGCTGGGTGAAGAAAACTAAGGCCAATGTATTTTGTACAGAGTCCTGGCTTGATGGGAACTATATTATCTGGGGCTACAACACACATATGGGCCATCATAACTAATACGTGCTAGTCTATCTTGGCTCTTCAAGACAGGCAACACATCATCATGTTATTAGGGATTTTAGTGCACTGGGAGCCAGATGGAGCGGAGCACCAAAGGAAGAGGAGGGCAAGGTAGACCAAAGTGCACTTACAGACACCATAACCACAAGCCTTGGTTTGTGAGGGAAAACCAGGAGGGACATCACGCACAAGCTGTGGCTGACCACACACCTTCATGCCATCTCGGTACCTTCTTGGGCCCAATGACCACATCCTCCAGGGGACGGAAAGGCCTATGGGCCACACCGACTTGGTACAGTAACTATGTCCCCCGCAGATGGCTATTGCACATCTGTTTGTACGTTGGTATCAGATGGTAGATGGTGGTTCCTAAGAGTGGTAGAAATAGCTTATTTATTCTGTTTGGCATCTATATCCATTCCCTCTTATTTCTCCCTTCTCCTCCCAACCCATAACCCCCTCTCCCAAAAGCCAAGCTAATGCCTTCCAGATGAGGTGCTAGAAGCTGCTAATTGCACCCGGATCCGTCCTGATTTGTGCTTCAGTCAGCAAGGCACCTCGCTAATGGATCTGAGACTTGGCAGCAGGCCTGGGACCAGTGTCAAAGGAAATGCATGAGAGGGGAGGAGAGAGCAGAGGGTTAGAGGGAGAGCAGGGAGACCCAGAAAGGAAAACGATCCCTCCTCCTCACAGCAAGGGGCTGAATCCTGATAAGGGCTTGCGGTTGTCTCCCAGAGCGAGGTGGTCATGTGCGTGGGATGGCAGGCAGCAGGGGCACTTTGCCTTCTCCTGGCGGAGACCCCACACCTGCCCCGGGGGCTGCTCCCTGCTCCTGGGGGGAGGCTCGTGCTTGCGGTGGGGTGGCAAGGCAGAGCTGCGGCACACCTGGGCTTCACCAGCTCCCAGACTGGCCGGGGCTCAAGCTTTCCTGATGCGGATTTGGGAGACAAGAGCTGGGAGCCAGGGCCCGAGCCTGAGCTGCTGCTCCCTGTTGATCTGTCACACATCGCTGGTGGCCTCCAGAAGAAGAGGAGCCAGCTGGGGTGATTGGATGTGGATTGGAGGTGGAGAGGAGAGGACAGAAAATAAGAGCGAAGGGGGATGGGGAGGTGAGAGCAGGTGGGATAAGGAAAGAAAGGGGCTCAGAGAGAAAAGAGGGAGGAGGTACCACAAAAGGAAAAAACAAGGGGCAGAAAGGGAAAGGCAAGGAGGAGAAGTGAAGGCTGGACAATAAGGAGACGTGGTACGGTATGCCTGTCTTGCTCCTGTGCAGCCTGCAACAGCCACCATGCTGCCTGGGGAGGCTGCACTAGCAGCCAGATGGGGCTGCAGCCTCCCCACATCCCCACACTCCAGAAGCCCCAAGGTGACCATGCATACTGTCCTGCTCCGAAGCCCTGGGACCCCACTGCAGAGCCACGGGGATGAAGAGCTTCCTATCAACAAGCAAACGTCTAGGGGCAATGCTTCATTAGCTTCCCAGGAACTGCCTGAGGTGCAGGTCTGTGTCTGGACCTGTGGACAACACCAACACAAAGAGTCTTGACCAAAGCACGCAAGCAGCCAGGAGTCCAACTGGGCCTCTCCTGCAGGGCCATGGTGACACTCCATAGCACATTCCTGGTGATCGTGGAGAAGAAACGCTAAGGCTGACACCACCGGGGCATTTTGCTCTCAATAACTCTTCAAAATGATCTGCCACCCCAGCTTGGTCTGGACTGAGAATTTGAAGACCTCCAGTGCTACAGCCCCCAGGCCCTCTGCTTCAGCATCTCAGCCTAGGGCTGAGGACAAGATTGTTACTACATCCTTGGGGGTTAGCTTGAAGGTGGCATGAAGCAATCTCCTTTCTGTGTGCTGGAGGGTCCCAGGAAACCACACAGTGGTTCCTCTCTGTCACGAGACACCCCTCCAGCACTGAATTCAGTGTCTTCCCCAAAGCATTTACAAAAGGGAGTTTATGACACTCATTTTATTGGTGGAGAAAATGAGGATAAGAGAAGCAAGGTAACATTGCCAAAGGTTCCACAAAGAATCCAGGCCCCACCTGGGAGAGGACTTGTGGTTGTCAGTCAGAGGGTACCTGCCCTGCTAGACCATGCAGGTCTGGCATGAAGAACCAGCAGAGCCGTGAAGTCATCAGAGAGGGAAGTAAGCTTCAAGGGCAGAACTGCGCCAGGTAACTGGGAGCAGAGAAGATGTTTAAACACACACTGGTGATCTGTATAGATGGGCACTTGGTCTCAACAAGTCCTCTTCACTGCAAAATAAAAAAAAGCAAACAGGGAACAGGTCGGTAGAAGGAAGCGATCAAACAACCCGCGGCTGCCAGGAGGGCCCTGGAGGTGTGGTGCGGCATCTAGTAATTGAGATGATAATCCTGGGAAAGATGCTCCAGGTGGAGGAGAGGTGCCAGGCTGAAAGCGGAAACAGGACAACCAGAAGCAACCAACTGCAATGGGATCCCAGTTGGTTGGAACCAGTAAGGAACTGTGCTAAATTCCCTTTGGCTGCAAGTCCCATTTTCATCAACTTTGCAATTCTTGGCACCAGTCAGAGGGAGTTTCCACTAGACTGTGATTCATTTAGTGAAATCTGATCGTGGCCAGCAGGGGAGGGAAGTAGACAGACAGACAGACAGGCAGAGATGGTGCACTTTGAGCAGAGGCAAGACTGTCAGGCCTCTGCAGAAGGGGCAGAAAGAGACCTGTTCTGCCTGATAGGGATCGCAGTGGGCAATCTGCTGGGGGAAGAGGTAAGGCAGTAGAAGAGCAAACTAATTACAGACATTGTGTATGCTAGTATGTGTCTACAGACTGATTAGCTCATGTCTCCAAAGCACTTGGAGATGGAAACCAGTTAATTATCCTTATTAATTTTTCCCCTTTTGCGGTCCTGGTTATTTTTGGAGACCATTTTAAACACAATGCACCACCCAGGTGTTGGCTGCCCCAGAGCCTGTTGGAATTCCTGACATGTCTTTTCCTCCCCTTACACAAAAGACAAAACGGTCTTAATGAGAGTGATTCCTTCTTCCTGAAACGAGGACAAACCAAAGAGAAAAAAAAAAAGAAGACAGAAAAGTGACATATCCCTCACCAGCATGCCCAAATAACATGGTGCTTATCTGCTTCCGTGCCTCTCAGGGGACAAGGGCAAGGTGGCTGCCTGTCCTTGCACTCACTGGGGCCCTGGGATACTGGCAGATGGGTGCACAGGAAACAAAAGCGTAATTGCTATGCAGCTCGTTGCAGCACAGGTAAGCTTCTTGCCAATCTTATTGCTGTGGGTACCCAGCAGAGGACACTGAGGGAAACCACAGTGGATGTCCTGAGGCCGTTTCTGACAACAGCAGCATTTCAGGCTTCTGCAGTGCAATAGGACAAGCCATTTTCCGAGGCAAACCACAGAAAAAACTGGCTTTAAACTTCATCTGCCACCTACTTCCCTTGTTCTCAGATGGAGGGCATGGCTGTTGGGTGATGTGTGAGCTGTTTTCTTCTATCATCTGTGATCCTCTGGTTGCTTGGAGAACTAGGGAAGGACCTGCAAAACCCTTGGCTGTGGATGAGGATGCTTTGGGATTGAGGATTTTGGGGTTGACTGTGCTCTTGCGCATGTGGTTGGTGTGCAGGCAGAGCGGCAGCAGCACTGGGCAGCCCCTGCCCCAGGAGATGGGCACACAGCCTGACGTGCCTCTGGACCCATGCAGGGCTGTGTCTGCCCAGCCCCCAGCCCCACAGCCACCAGCCCTTCCTGGCTGGCTCTGTCCTGTGGACCCTAATGCTCGCCTCAGCCCTTAGTTGCTTGCTTCAGGGCATGGGGGCCCTCTGCAGTGGTCTTCTGGACTTTGGGTGCTGCTGTGCTGGGGCTTCCTGGGCAACTCAGTGAGGAGTCGCCCCCCAGAAAATCTGGGAAAGGTCTGGCTGTGGAGAAACACCTGGCCCTTTCCTTCGCCTCCTTCCAGTTTCTTGCTGCCCGGGGCCAGAGCACTCCCTGGAGAGCCAGGTGGGAGCCACAGTCCAAGAGCTGGAGAATGAACAGTTTTTCAGTGCTATGCCAAAGCATTAAGCGCTGGGAAACCAGACCGTGCCGCACCATGTTAAAAAAAAAAAGGGATAGCTGAAGACTTCCAGACCATGACAGGTTTGATCTGGCTTGTTTATTTTTTGGCAGGAGGGACCGAGGGAGGCCGGGGCAGGGACCGAGCATGTGTTATATGTGCCAGAGCGAGTACATCTCCTGCAAGTCAGCTGCGTTCTGTCTGCTTTCACACATGGCCTGTCAGTCCCATTATGGTGCTGCGCTTTGGCTGGTAGGCTGAATGCAGGAACATCTGTACCAGGTCCATTGCAATGTGATTTACGAATCCACTCTGAGGTTCCATCTTTTCCTCCTCCCTTTCCTTTTGGGGACTTGGGGATTTGGTTGTTTTGGGGGCTGGTTTTTTGTTTTTGTTTTTGTTTTTGTTTTTGTTTTTGTTTTTTAATAAAGAGCACTTCACATTCATTTAAGGCAGAATCCCCTGATTTACTGTGCTTTGGTTTCAGGAACAAAAGACTTGGGGAGGAAAAAAGAAGCTATTTAGGTTTTGAGTATTGTTTCCTGTTACACCTCTGCCTCCCTGAGTGGAAAGAAAGCATGCCGTGATACAAAGCCATCACTTGCCTGGCACCAGGGGGGACCCAAATCTGTTTGGGCCACATGTACTCTCTCACACAGCCCCATTTTCTCAAGCATGGAGTCAATCCATCAAGAGGCAGACCTCTGTGTTGCACTGCTTCTAGGCAACATGGTGTTTGATGAGATCTTGGGACCCAACCAAGTCAGAACACAGGATTTTGACCAAGATACCAGAAGTGGTGTTACAGGTGTACAAAACAGAATTGAATGAAAGTGATGGACAGCTATCAGTAAGGGAAAAATTCTGTAACCCATAGCTTCTCAGGTGGCGGAAAGGGTGCAGAAAGAAGGGTGCCTTTCAACACCTCTCTCCCAGTATCATACCCCATTAGTTCCGAACCTCCAACAGTGTAGTGACACATCTGCTTAAGTTTGCAGACATGGGGACATCTACCCAGAAAGGTCCATCTCAGATAAGTCAGGGGAAAATAAAAAAGGATTTCTTCATATCACCCTTGTAAAAGTGGGAAGAATAATGCAAGACTGCATCCAGAGGAAGACTCTGCCCCCAGGGATTGCAGCCCATGCACCTCTTCCTTTTGGCTAGTCACTTCTAATGCCAGTTCCTAAAGCAATATTGCGCTGTACTTCCACAGCTGCTTGCCCTTCCCAAATCTAAAGGGCATTGTACTAATAGAGTATCCTGTGTAGATGGGTTGGGTCACAGAGTTAAAAAAAAAATTAGGAGCACGGCTGAGTTCCTACACTTTGAGGAGCTGAAACTGGCTTGTTTTTTTCCAGAAGCCCAGGTTTGGCTTAACTGAAAAGTAGACCTATTTGTTTCTTTCTACTGCAGTGTGTCCTAGCCTAAAATCTCTGATCTGCACTCTGCACACCTTTCATAAGAGAAAAATTATGTGTTGTAGATGAGGTGGAGGGTCAGATACATACTAAATTATGTAAAAAGCACACCCACACTTATATAATTTTATTTGGGCCTCTCAATATCCTGTTGACAGGAATTCAGAGTGTCCAGGAAAGCATCACAGGAAAAATCTATGTGGACCTCTTGCTCTGTAAGAAAACCACCAGATAAACAAAACCTTCTGCTAAAGCTATCCAGTGATACAGCTCAGGGTGCCTTGCTACGCTGGGAAATCGGAGAGCCAACTTTAACAGCTAGTGCCACCAAATGAGTCAAAACCTCAAGAGTAACTTTATACCTACAGTTCTGCAAGCAAGTCTTGCATGCCTTACCAGCAGCCGAGCAATGATAGCTTCAGAGCAGAGGGGGGCTGCTGGCTCCTCTGCAGCATCGACAAACCACCCCAAGACAGGGCTGAACTCCACACAACACTCAAGGGTTGGAAACAGAATCCACTGGGAAAAAGAGTTTGTGCCTATAAAAATCCCTGCACTCAGACCTTCTTTGGCCACTGGGGCACCAGCAAAAACCTGAGCGCCGCTTGGGACCCTGCTTGGGGCACAGGTGATGGAGAACAGTCTCCAGTTCTTGCCATCTGCAGTGGAAAGAGAAGAATTGAGAAGAGAGGGGATGCAGACAAAGGCTAGCAGGATGGTCAGAGGAAGAGGGTGCCTATCGCGGGGCAGGAGACTGTTGATTTATTTTGCCCAGTGAAACACAGGCTGAGAATGGATATGATTGTTCTTGGTAAACACATCAGAAGGGTAAGCACCAGGGAGGGAGCAGAGCTATTTAAGCCTTGGAACAATGTTGGCGCAAGAACAAGTGGGCATGCTTCAGCCAGGAATAAATTGAGACTGGAAATAAGAAGAATGGTTTAAGCCTCAGAGCTGTCAAGCTCTGGAAGAGCCTACTAATTAGGGTAGTGGGAGAATCTTAAAACTTGTTAGGATTGTTTGGAGCTTCACATTTGTGCGAAAGATTGCATGATGTGATTGCTGACAATAGCAAGGGACGAGTCGTGGTAAAATAGGAGATCCCTTCCAGCACTACATCCCTACTGCGAAGCACTCAGAATTGATTTCTTTCTCATGTGTCCATGTTAAGGCAGGAGAGTTGCAGGATCCTTTGCCATCCAGCCCTGTGGGGAAGCTGTTCGCAAGCCAGTTGCAAGCAAGGAGATGAGGAGGATACTTTCTCAGATGGCTGAAGATGATATGACAGTTCCTACTAATGAGCTGTGAGGAGAAACGTGTCTCTTGTCCCAGGAGGAATATTGCAGGCATCACACCAGGCCACAGCCAGGCAGCACGGCAGAAACAAACAGCAGAGGCAAAGAGCTGAAATTCCAGCTTTTTTCCAGAGGAAAAAAGTTTTTTTCAGAGGAAAAAACCAAGTGCAGGCATTTGCCCATTAGAGATCAGGGAGCTTCATGTCTTCTTTGTCTTTTTAAAGGCGATAGAGGTTGAACAATTACCAGGGAAAATTTACATAACCCTTTCTGTCATTCTGGGCCATGGCAGCTCTGCAACAAGCCCTAGGATCACCTAAGCCATTCATGGCAGGAGTCAGTCTCAGCAAAATGGTTGTTTTATGCAGTTATATACCCCCTTCTCTTCTTAAGGAGAACTCCCACCCTGACTACTAGCCACCCAAAACCGTGTGCCTCCTTATTAGTGCCCAATGCTCATTTCAGCATCTCCCAACGGAAACAGTGCTGGCAGCCTGTGGCAAACTTTGACCATCTCACCTGGTCCACCCTGGCCCAGGGGCTCATGTGTGAAATGAGGAGCCCCTATCCTGACCTGGGGGAGGTCCCCAAGGTGAGGGAGCTGCACAGTGAGAAGTGATAGCCCTGGGAGCTGAAGGCAATGCAGCAAGGAGGACCCAGCTAGGAAGCAGCCACCTCAGGCTTGAAATCACTCACCTGTGCTCAACATGAAGGAGAAAACTCTCAAAAGGATCCCTGCACAAGGCAGGCAGGGCAAGACTGGGGTGCCCCAGGTAAAGACCAAAGCTCCCCTTGTATGTGAGATGCTTCATCTCTCAGCCGTGTTGGGCTTCCTCAGGGCTGTGTCTCCAAGCCATCACCGGGTTTACATGTTAAACCCAGTGTTAGAAGCAGCCTTATAGCAAGGGACGGTCAGTCCCTCTGCCTCAGGGGAGCTGGCTGGCAGGGTTGGTGCAGCCTCTGCCAGGGCCCGTGAACCAGGAGGCAGGTCAGCACGACTCGGGGCACTACGCACAGTGCCTGACCCCTGGCGAGACCCCCTGCGCTCAGCTTCCCTGGGTGCATTTCGCTGGAGGGGCATACACTGGGACCAGTCCCCATCCAGATGGGCTGACCTGTCCTCACCAGATTTAGGCAGAGACCAGACACTGGTTTTATGTGTGTCACCAAACAGTGGTCTTACATGTGTCAGTCCAGGAGAGAGGATACTGGCAAACTGTCCAGCCAAGTAATTCCTCTTGTCCTCCAAAACGAGTGGCACCTGGGCAAAACCATAATGCCACAGCTCTCAGCTGCTCCTGTGGGTCCTCTCAACCTCCCACCGTGGGTAACCCAACCCAGTTTAAATCTTGGCCTCGCTTAGTTGCAGCTAAGCAGATGGAGGAGGGGCTCATGCTCAGAAACAGCGGCCTTTCTCATCCTCAGGGACTCTACCTGAGGCAGTGGGGGAATGAAAAGATAAAGAATAATTCAGTGGGTGCATAAGAGGGAATAAATGTTACAGCAGCTGGCTAACGCACAGCATTCTACATGGGCATGATAAGATCAAGCTCTAAATTCCCTTTCTTTAGTTCACTGCACACGCACACACAAACTCCCTCCCTTCTCCTTAAGAAACTGAAAGAAAGGAAAAGCAATAATAAAATATTTCAGATGAGAGAGAAAGAATTCTCCGTGATTGAGAACACTTAATGGGAACCAGCTGCCTGAGCAAGACCAAAGGCCGATCCTGCTGGGGTTTTGTTGACAGGGTCACTTTCTGCAGGTACCTGCTGAGGAAAAGGGAGGGATGCTCAGGAGATGTCTCAGAGGAGAAGAAGGAGGAGGAGGAAGGTGAAGGAATGTGTTGCACGGTGTTTTACCTCCAAGCAACCCTGGCTCCCTCTTTTCCTCTTTCAAAAAACTGTCCAAGCTCTTGGAGAAGAGCCATGACGGGACAAAACAAGAAAGCGAGAGCAAACGTGGTGCAAGTGTGTGGGTGGCTCTATCTAAGCAAAAGGAGGTGGGTGGAAGAAAGGCAAGAAAAGCCCGAAAGTTCAGCACATGAAACAAAAGCCAAGGCTGGCCCTCTGATCCCCTTCCTGTTCTTCCTTGCGACCAGACAGCCGCAATTAAGATGTAACTGATACACCAAGAGCTGCTCCCTCGGGCCAGCACTCCCTCGCCTCCTCCTTGCCTGTCTGCCCGCCGCCGGTGTGCCCACAGTGGCGACAACCGCCCAGGCATGAATCCACCCATGCAGAGCTGCTGCATGGCTACCAAACCCGGCCAGAGCAGCCAAACCCTGCCAGAGCAACCCCCAGGATGGGAAATTTTAGTGGCATGAAATAGGGAGCGCTTTCAAGTCTCCCTGTCTCTTGTGGGTATTAACTGGCTGCACAGACCTACCAAGGCTGCCACCTATGTGCTCATGAGACGGCAGGACCCAACTGATACCCTGCTGCCTCTGTGGCTCCACACCCTCTGGGAGGTGCCCTTACTCCTGCAGAATTTGGTGCACTTCTTGGTCTCTTGGTCCTGTTCTTGACCTGGTCCATGGCCATGACCTTGGCCCAAGCCCATCAGTTGGTGTCCCACTCTTCGAGGGATGCGCTTAGCCCTGACCCTGTACCCTTATCCACTCCCAGTTCAAAGTTTTGGAGATCAACATCAGGGAAGCTTGTCACCTGCTTGCAACAGTGAGGCTTGTGTTGATCAGTGCTTCGAGTGTACAGAAGGCTGGAGCTACCATTTTCACATTGAAAAAGATAATGAAATCTTTTCAAAATGCTCCAGAATTTACTCTGAATTGGGTGATGTACTTGGAGGTAGATATTGGTATGGAAACATAGTACTTCATTGGGCTAGCTAGCAATTTAGTGAGCTTTTCTTCTTCCCTTTCTTCTTTCTAAGAAACTTGTTTTTCAACTAGAGAAGGTAGCTCATGTTGGCAATGCTTTTACCCAGCTTTTCCTGGTCTTTGTACTCTGTTTTCTCTGGTTTCTGTTCACAATCCTCAATTTTACTGGTTCAAATAAGCAAGTGCAGGCAGGGGAAACACTGGTGGAGGAGTCATGCAGGGAGTCTCTGTGCGTACTTTCTGCCTGCTCGGCACCTGGCATGCCACGGTTTAACTGGGCAGTGCCCAGAGACCCTGCTCCCCTCCCGGAGGGCTCTGTCGCTTCTGCAGTGTTTCATCAGTGCTAATACAATGATAGGGGATGTAACATAAACCTCATAGTAGATGAGACTTTGACATGGACTGCCAGGTCTCAGCATAGCAGTAGCTGTAGCTGCAGGCTGGCAATAGCACTACCTGTCGCAAAGCTCTGGGACGGAGATGTCTGACCAGTCTGAGGCCGAGAAGAGGGAATACACTGGCAAGCTGTGGCATGGACCTGATTTTCCATTCAGTACCCCTACGGTAACTCAGGAAGATGGTAAATTGCAACTGAAACAGCTCACTAGCAGCCTAACATTTCCTCGTGGTGCTCCTGAGGTGTGGAAAGATCTCTGCAGAGTGAGGCCCATGAAGGGGGGAAGCATGAAGCAAAAGTTTTGGAAGATTGCCCTGCAGCCTCCTTCGCCATTACCCTTCCCCTTAGCAGCGTGTCACCCCCTTCTTTTCGGTTCAGCACACTCATGTAGGGGGGGCCCACAGCCACAGAGGCAGGAGCTGCTCCCTCTTCACCTATAACTTCATCTGCTGCTTTTATTTCCAGAGGAAGCTGCAAATAAACCCCAAACTCCAGTGCAAGGATGGTTTTCAGTCTTGCCGTCCCTCCCCAGGGGCAATCTAGCCTGAGCCCCAGGCTGCTGCTGCTGCAGAGCCCCTGCTGCTCCCTAAAGCCGAGTGGGACTGCTGCCAGTTTACATTTGCAGTCAAGTGACCATCTGTTACAAAGGCAAAATGCGATTATTATCTTTAGGTGCACCCGCTCTTTGATGTAGTGCTCAAAGGTAATAATAAAATATTATTAAGTTTTTCCAATTATGTGGATCGTGGCAGTACTATGACAAGACTGTTGGAAACAACCTTCAAAAGGAGGTATGGGAGGCTAGCAACACCTAGCCACATGCTGCTTCTTAATCCTAGTCCCACTGACATTCATAAGACTTCAGCGGGCATAAAGGTTACGTGCCCCCGCCACTGACGGTGTGGGATCTGACCCCACAGCAGCCTCAGCAAGAGGATGTGGGCAGAAGTCAGGAGACCAGGACTCTGCCCCCAGCAAGGCCATGCCTCTGTCCCACACATCAGCCTTGAGCAAGTCCTTCCTCCTCCTCGCATCTCAGTTTCCCGCTCCTGAAGGCAGCCACGGATCGGCTCCTCTTGCATGCCACCGAGCATCCTCCCTCTCGCCGCTTCCTTCCTAACCTCCCTCCCTTTTTAATCGGGATTTGTACGTGGGTTTCCAGGCTTCCTGGCTGTCCCGTCTCCTCTTTCTCCTGCATTGCTTTGATGTTAATTGTCTCCAGGGCTGGAGCGCTCCTTGGCTGATTAAGTCCAAGAGTCCTCCCTGGTTTTGTTGACCCATGAATGGGGGCCTCTTCAGTGTTCACTGGAGTGCGGGCTCATTGCCCCTCCTCCTCCCCCCCATTCGGTTTGATGGATTAATCCCGCTGTGTAAAGGAAAGTGGGGTGGGAGGGGAAACTGAAGCAGCAGGAAAGGGGGGGAAGGAGGACGGGAGAAAGGGAGCAAGAAAGAGAAGGACCTTCGGCAAATGCTCGACTGCCCTTGCTTAAAATAACACCGTTTATTTAAGCAGGTCAGGCACACAATAGCATGAGAGGGGCTGCTACTCAGATCATGGGACCTCGTGTATGCTGAGTAAGAGGCTGGAGAGGGTGTTAGCCAAACTCTGAAAGCTGGTCTGTTCTTACCGGGCGTCTCCATCTCCCCCCAACACACACACACGCACACACGCTTGTACCTCCTCTTTTCTTCCTCCCTCCCCTTCATACACTGGAGCCCTTCGCCTTTTTGGCAGCGGCACGGCTCAGAGCCAGGAGTGGTGGGGGTCTGAGAGAAAAAGGGGGCTCCAGCCTGCTGCCCTGGACCTGCTGTCCTGGCATCCAGCCGGGAGAGGAGAGGCTGCTGGCCTGACGGCATGGGCTTGCCACAAGAGTCCGTGTGGTGAAATGGATGCCAACGATTTGGGAAGATTTGTCCCCCGGTCCCAGCTGCCATTGCTGCCTTGCTGGTGGCCCACGTGCTCCCTGCTGTGGCACAGGGTATCTGCAATGCTTTTGGTAGAGAGATATGCCTCCTGCTCCTTTTTTTAAAAAACAATTGCTTTCATTCAGAGGTGAGATCTGAGTGGCTGGGGTAAAAATAGCAATATCAGTGTCAACCGGCTGAGTGGGCTGCTGGCTGTGTTAGACTTGCTCTTTGCTCCATCGGGGATGAAGTGCCCCCCCACCATTATCCAGGTGCTGGGCTGCCCATAGCCTGTGCCCCTTGCTGTCAGTCTGAAGCACCCCTTGGTATTGCAGTCCTTTACCTCTTCATTTCTGACCCACCGAGGGATGCCTTGGTCCCTTCTCACTAGGGATGGCCAAACCAGGGGTCAGGAGGCCAGGGGAGCCCCACAGGTGTCCCAGCCCAGGCAGCTGCATTGTCACTTGCAAGTCGCTCTGGCCCCGAGCCTGGCCGATGCCAGCAGTCTCCCTCCCCTGAGCAAGATCTACCCAGTCTCAAACACATGTACGAGAAATCCCTTATGGGCTGCAGCCCGTGCCTTTTCCTTCCCCACCTCCCCCTGCTCCAGTCTCTGTGCTGTCGGAGCCATGGGGCGCTGCCCCCCTCCCCGGTCGCATCCGTGCCGAATGCAGAGAGTCAGGCTCAGGAAATGAAAAGGCTCTCCCCGAGGGGGACGCGTGCAATTTTCCAGCCTCTCCCTCCGCTGCTGCTTCCCCTTCTCCATCCCCCCTGCCCCGGCTTTCCCTGGCTGGTGGCGGCAAGGGGCCGCTGGTGTTGGCAGGGTGCTGCCGGCTGCCTGGCAGGCTCTCCTCGGTGGCCTGCCAGGCTTTTCAGGGCTCACTCTCGCTTTCCAGAGGCTGGAAGTGCAGAGCAGGAGACAGGCTGCCTTGGCAGCCTCACTGTTTCCAAACATTGAAAGGCAGAGAGAGAAAAGTCTGCTTCTCCCGGCTCACCAAAGCCACCACCACCATGGACGCTGGCCAAGCCCTCCTAAAAATAACCGCGGTGCTACTGGACACACGTGCTTCCTGGGGACAAAGCGGGACAATACACCCGGGGCAGCAGGGATGGAGTGGAGCTGGGCAGGGGAAAAACTTGGGGCTTTTTCCTCCATTCCCCCTCTCAACAAATAAAGCCGCCTGTGTTGTCCCAGGAGTGCTAGTCAATAGCGACCAGGACGTCTCTCTCTGTTTGTTTTCACAAGTGGGATCCAACCAGTACAGCTCAGAATAGCTGCAAGTTGCCTTTTCCCAGCTGGGAGAGCCTTGCTCCCCGTTGCGTTCACGCGTGTAAAAGACAGCGTGGTGGGCATCAAGGTGCGGGTGACCCTGGCCCAGTCCTGCAGCTGCCTGAAGCCAAGATCTCCCCCCACCTCCACCTCCACCTGCACGAGGTGTGAGCCCTGCCTAGCTGGGAATGCCTATCGCTCCGGCAGCTGTGGTCCCGACCGACCCACTCAGACGTGTCTGCAACACATAATTAATGAGCGGACTGAGGAGTAAAGGAAAAGTGCGTGACTGGCACAGGAGTGACTGTGGCCATGAGGGAACGTGTCTTGCTAGCTGTGCTGCCCGGCTTCAACACAGCGGTCCCGGGGTAGATGCAAATATATTGTGCTTTTAACCCACCGGCCTCTGGACAACCACACTGATGCCTCCAGATCGGCATGGGGCACACCAGGTCCTTCCCACACTCCCATGTCCACTCTTGGTGTAGACAGCAAGTCTGACTTGGAAAGCAACTTCTGGGCTCCCCTCCAAGTGCAATGCAGATGCTCTTGGTATAACGCAGATATACTGTGCTTGTAAAGATACCTGCCATGTGTTTCTGCCTGAAACAGGAGAAGTGTGAGGAGATGTGAAACCAGATGTGTGATCCAGTGCAGTCTCCTCCTTCCTGCTGGGGCCAAGACATCTCTCAGCCCCAGCTGGAGGGTCAGCACAGACAAAACATCCAAGTTCTCCTCTTGGCAGGAGGGCGAGAGTAACTGGAAAAGTAAAGCCGTATTTTACCAGCAGGAAAAGGCAAAGTCCTGAACATGCTGAATATTTTTGTGGGCTGGAAGAGGCTCCGCCAGCTCAGGCTCTCCATGAAGCTGTAACATACCTTCTTTCCAGCCCACACCATCGCTAAGTGTTTCTGGGTGGGAGAAAGGCGATCACAACCAAAGGCCAAACAACAGTCTTACCCAAGTCTGATGGATCTGCTGGGACACCTTGCAGAAAAGTGGCCAAGGTGTGTAAGCAAGAGGTTGCGTGTTTCTCATCCCTGCAGACAAGGCTTCTTTTCTTTCAGCCAAAATAATTCAAGAAAACGGATGTGAATTTGCTAAATGTTTCAGGTGACCCAATTTTTTGGAGTTTGGACCAAAAAAAACCCTACCACGAGAAAACTATGTTTCAACTGAAACACTTTGTCTTGCTCTAAATCTAGGGGTTTTTTTGGCAGTTTGGAATTTTGGAATTTTTTGTGGGAGGAAGAGAAGAGGGTTTAAAGAGGGTTTGGCACAGTGAATCTCAGTCCCAGCTGATACATATTTGTTTGTCTATTTACAATCAGGACAATCTGAACCCGTTAGCAGATGCAACCGAGTTAAGGCATGAACATGAATTTAGAAAACAATATGACCCATCATTTGTAAGAAAGGCTTGGAGGCAAAATCCAAATAATTGATATCATAAATCCTTCAGGACATTGTTGTGGGACATTTGTCACCTCAGAAAAAATCAGGATCACTTGCTTATATACCCGCACCTACTTTTGAGGCATAACTTGGACATTTGTGCTGGCAAATGTCAATGTATAAGTTAAGGCAGACACTCTTTGGCATTTGTTCTGCTCCCAAGGTATTTCAAACAGTATTTGCCAGATCTGTGAGAAACTGCTAAGTGCTGAAGCTCCAGTGAATGATGTTTTAATTTGGTCTGAGGGCTTGAAAGAACATCTTGAAAGACTTAGACAAGTCTTAAAGAGAGTATGAGAAAGAGACTTAAAACCAAACTATAAAAAAAACCCTATATCTGATGTAATAAGTTATTTAAATGAGGCATAAATTGAGCAAAGATGTTTTAATTGGTAATGTGGATAAAATGTTGAAATGTTTAGCTCTGCAAAGCAGAGTGGATCTGTGACAATTTATGGAGACGATAAGCTGGTTTTGACAAAATTCATTCCAAATGCTCAGGGAGGGTCTGATTTTGCAAGGTGGTGAGCATTTATTTTTTTTCCCCCTCATCCAGAACAACACTTAAACACATGCTTGGTCGTGCTGACTTGGCACGCTTGCTTCTGGGGCAGGATGCTACACAACATGACGTTTAGAGAAAGCACGCCAGCCAGAGGAAAGATCATTGCTTGATCCTCTAATGGGGACCCAGAGGAGTCCGTCAGGGAGCCCTCATTTCACTCACCCTCCACCTTCGTTCAATGGGTATAAAATAGGAATAGGTTTTTTTGTCTTTTTTGTTTTCACAGGAGCTTTGTGAAACGAGCATCTACTGGTGAGGTTTGCTGGGATGTCGCACGAGAAGGGATCATCAGCCAGGGCCACGCAGGATGCAGAACAGTAAAGTTGCATAGGGGCTGCCACCATCACGGCGAGGAGGGCAGTGCCAACGGGCTGGCCTGCTGGGTGAGCGCGCACAGCATCGGCATCCGAGAGGAAAAGTGAATTTGGAAACTCAGGCTGAGTCCAGGCTGCTGCCCTCCCCGAGGCGAGCCATCGCAGCCTCCCTCGCGCTGAAGAATGCCTCATACAGACCACATTAACACATTACGCGTCCCGCTCCCACCGCCGCCACCTACTCCTCCCAAGTTCAGAGCCCGGATGGCTCATGTCTTGTCAGAGTCCCCAGAGGTTACTTTTCACATAAAAACATGTGCACATACATATGATTGTTATGAAGAAAAACAGCTTTCAAGAATGAGCCTGCAGAAAAGGGGAAAAAACCCAAATCCCCATTCCTTATAGCATTACTTCTAGTGCAGGCACGTACTAGGGCAAGACAGCGTTTAGGAGCAGATAAGGTCTCGCTAACAGGAGCGACTCCTCCCTCGACCCAGGTTTTTCTGAGCTTGTTTCCCTCCAAGTAGCACATCACAAAGCCATCTTCTCCCTCTCACCCCTCCTCCCCAGCCCAGGTTGTAAAATAACGAGTTTCTTGTTATTCTTGTTATTGCTGAATGGCAGAGGCCTGGAGCCCTGTGAAGAGAAGGGGGCAGCCTAATTAGGGAAACGAGAGCCATCCTTAATGAGCACTCCTGACTAGGTGGGGATTTAAAGAAAAGGGAGGGGGCAGGGGGGGAGAGAGGTCAATCCGTACAGCTTTCTCTTCCCTACTCCCACCCCTCCCCTCCTCCCCATAAACCTACCGCAGTTTGGGGTCTGAGCACGGGGGCTTCTCTACATCATTATCAATTATTAAACTATATTTTCCTGTTTTGCCTGACTTCACAGGGGGTTAATTCATTTCACCTCCTTTGCTAATTTTATTCTGTTAGGGTATGTCAAGTGTTAGACTGTTACTGTCCCTGGACCTTACGGTGTCCTTGCGAGTGCTCTGGAATCCTTTCTGGTTGACATCTCATCAACAGGATGGTGCCCGAGCAGGAGTGACAGCCAATCGTACCAAAACCTTTCAGCACCCCCCCAGAATGGTCCGTTGGGTGTGCAAAACACACTACATCCGTGCGTTGAACTGCTCCACGTTCATGCTCCACAGATCACCGATGTGGCCCCGTTTGTGGTTCCTCCAGGCAGTGTAGACAGTATTGATGCCTGCACCTATCTAAGTGAAAAATGGGCTCTACTTGCATGGGTGAGATGTATGGGTGCAGCAGATGCATCTTTGCAGCTAGATCTGCTGGGACCTGTACTTACCACTGTTGGACATCTTTGTCACTAGGGACCACGCCACCCCGGCAGACAGCATGGCCTGACCGTTGACATTTAAGATGCCCCAGATGTAGTTCTGGTAGCCCATAATTCAACATTAGTTGCTTGCTAGAGTCTCCCTTAGCAGACATAAGCCTTTCTGAGTTCCCCTGAGTTCATCCCATCCTATATGTACATTGGCAGGAGCTGAAAGCCCCGTGTGTGGAAATTCAATTGCAGAAACTTTCTCATTCCCCACCCACCCTCTTGAATTTCTCTCCTGTTCTGCTTTCCCTCGCTTTGCCTGAGCTGTAACCAAACGCCCCCGCTCTTTGTGAGACTTCAGCTCTCAAGTCCTCTCTCCCATAGACCGGTCTTGCCTCTGTCTCTTCAAGGGAGAAGAACAGAAAGAGCAGGTCGCGAGATGCACCCCATCTCAGCAGACAGCGAGAGGTATCTCCCGAGAGCCTGATGCTCAGAGGTGCTCTGGGAGAGGCCGTGGGCGCATGGGGCTGGCTGGGTTTCTGTTTGCCAGCCCTATCCTCCTGAACGTGCCCCAGGTCGGCATTAGGCAGTCACCTCCAGCAACTCCTGTGATGTTATTTGCAAAGATCTGTCAGAATCCGTGCCCAGTTAAATCATCACATGCTGAAATGCTTAAACAGGCTTCCAAGGAGCAAGCTCGCAGCCAGAAGCGTGGGAGGAACGTAGTCTGACAGAAAGGAAATAAGCAGGGAACATTTTACCCATAAAAGCACTTTGCTTTCTCTTTGCTTCATAAATCAGCTTTCTCTGATCTCATCCAAAAAAAGGCAGTTAATTCCCCGCTTCTCCCTGCCTGGGCGATGTATTCTTTTCTGTATTTGGATCTTGCCTTGGAGAGACCTAATTGTTTCCACTGCTCCTTCCAAAATCAGGGAACAAAATAACATCAGAACGAAGGCCCTGGGCCACACCTCCCAAGGTGCTGAGCGCTTTCCTTTGGGAGGCAGCGGGAGCCCAGCGCTCTCCCTACCTGCGAGAGCCAGGTCGCCCGCACGGGTCCCCGAACGTGGGGACCTCCCTGCCAGCACCCAGCACTGGAACCTTTGGCCCAAGCATCGCTGCCGAAGGCCAGGTAGAGCCAGACAAGGAACGAGTGCTCCATTCTTTTTGGGAAGAAGTCACTAACGGGGTATTCCCACTGCCTGTGGTGGAACGGGTCAGGCGGATAATTATTCACCAGCGGGAGTGAAAGAATTAATCATCCTGTAGTGCATCAGTTCCAGAGTAAAGACCTGTGCCCAGCCACACCGATTCTCACTCCCATGTACTAAGCACGTAGCGCTCCTCCAAGCCTACCAGAAATGTGGCTTTTTATCAGATCCATTTCTCTTCTCTGTTTATGGCTTGAGGATGCCAGGGCCCCTCTGGACTATAGTTTGAACTCATTTAGCATTTTTTTGTCGGTGAATTTCTTGGATTACCAAGAAAGTCTTGGCACAAGAGCCAGTTGCTTTCTGTTCCTGCCCTGACATGTAGGCTCCCTAAGCTTCCTTCTAGCAGAAATGACCACAAGTCTCCAAAGCAGACGGCCTTGACTTTACAGCCACCTCTGATAAGCAAACAAGAACAGGGCTTGAATAGTAAAAATAAAGCAAATTTAACGTCCATGCTGGGTCCAGAGGGTGTGCTCAATTTGCACTCCTGTTATTCTCCTGATTCATGTTTTTCTCCCCCTTGACACATGCACTGTGCCCTACGCATTTCTTGGTTATTCTATAGGGAAGCAAAAAAATTAAAAGAAACTGGGGGTGGAAGGGGACAGGTCCATTTCTGAAGCAGTGGTGTTTTACAGTGAGGCTGTAAAAGCCAGTGGCATGAAGTGAGCACTCCCAAACAGGTGAAAGGTTGAATTGCAAGCCGAAGGAAATGTGCATGTGGAAGGTCTTGAAATAAAGGCATCCCTTCCTCGAGCTGTTCCCCAACAGCTGTTTAACTGGAGGTCTGGCTCTCTAAATCTCATCCATCTTAAGTCAGAGGGACTCTACTGGTGCCAAATTATGGCAGGGCACAGCATGCCCCTAGGCATCGGAAAACATTCAGCTGTCCCACAGGACATCTGACATTAACACTGACTCGGAGAGGCTGCTCCCCTGGCATCCTCCTGACTCTGCCACAGTACTTGGATGTCAGGACATGCTCCTGCAGCGGTGGCGTGCACAAACCTACCTCCTCTGGTGGTTTGCTGAGTCCTCCAGCACAGAGCTGTGGTTACCATCGGTATGGGAGAGTCCCATTAACAATATATTACCCAGGACCTTTGTACAGCGTTTGTCTAACGGGAGAAAGTTTGCACAGCTTGTGGGGAGGGATTTTAATAGAAAATTAAACCACTGTTGCTTCTTCATCCCAACGTACAGTTGCCAGGTCTCTCGCCCTTGGGTTCCCTACCCTTTCTGGGCTCTGGCAACACCTATAAAAGTCTAGAAATTCTCTGCTACAAGCCACTTTCTGTCCATTATAATGAGAGAGAAGCATGTTGAGTGCAATGGTCACTTCAAGGGGCTTTTATGATTGTGGCTGATCCTCTCTGAGAATAAGTTGGTGTAGTGTGCTTTAGAAATGCAGTGATGGGCAGTGGATGTTGGCAGTAGCTCTACGTCCACTCTGGTCTGAGAGCCCCAGGTTTGCCGTGGCTCCACTAGCAGGAGGTATCCCACTGTGTGGGAACCCCTGGCAAACATTCCCCCCACCTGCAAAACAAGCAGATGCAGCGCTTAGAAACCACCCCATTGCATCCAGAGAAATGCCGCCACATTTCAGATTTAGGATTTAGGAACAAGAACATTAAACTGAGTCTTTTATACCCTGGTAGTGCTGTAAATCCTAGCTTAGCACCCCTATGCATAGCCTCATAGGGCTATAAATGACCAGGCTATAACTGACCACTACAATCGTCATTAAATCTGGGCCCCGCATTCACAGACCACCAGGTCATAGAAACCATTTCTTAAATGTGTGTCCGTGTTTCATTTTCTGGGGTGGAGCACTTGCTGCCTTCATTTTGCTGTTGGATTTTTCTCCCCCATGAAAAAAAAAAACCCAAACCCAACATCTTAAAGGCTTATTTTCTCCCCAACATGGAATGAACCCAAATGGCCAAACCTCAGCATTTTTCACAAAGTGTAGGCCTTGTTTTGCAGCCAGCCGAAGAGGGAGTGGAGCTCGAACTGGATGTGTGGGTGGCTGTGGAGGCAGGTGAAGGTACGTGGAGAGTCTGCATATGCATAGCAGGTGCACAGAAGTGTGAAGAGAGGGAAAGCGTGGATGTCACATGGTTGTATGTACGACATGCTTGCACGCATGTGTAGGGGTGCGTACACACATGCCCACTCACGCATGTATATATAGATACATATGCATTTTCATGAGTATCTGCCTGAGAGGAGCCTGGGTGTGCAGGTCTGTGCAGAATCGGGTATGCAGAAGTGCTCCCTGGCTCCTCTGTCAGTTTAAAGACTTGGCAGGAGAATGGGGACAGTCCCTGAAAAGCCTCATTTTCTGTGCTGTTTGTCTGGGGGACTGGGCTGTATGCTGTTTCTGAGCCTCCCTCTTGTACCTGCTCTCTGATCCTGTTTTGCTTTATAACTTTCCTCGTATTTGCTATTTTTTTCTTTCCCTCTTACTGGCTCATTTTCTGTTATTCCTTCTTCTCACGTTTCCTCTCTCTGCCACTTTTAAAATGTTTTTCTCCCTCCCTTTCATTTCTCCCTTCTGTTCCTCCTCTCGGGGTCTCTCCTCTCGTTCCTCCCACACTGGCATCCTCTCCTTTCTCTGCCTCACTCCACTCCCCCACCCTTGCTCTCCATCCTGCCTCTTTCCCTCGCTCTCCCATCTCACATGCCTTTGTTTTCCCTTCCCTCTCCCCCTCCGCTCGGCCCCTCTCCCCTCTTCTCTCCCTCCCGCTTCCTCACTCCCTTCTCTCTCTGAAATAAACTTCCCCGTGTGAAGCCCCTGGCCGCCTTCCAGCCTCTGGTGAGATGAAGGGGTCCCTGGCATACGCTCAGCTCTGCGCTCCATAGGGCATTGTAACCACTGGTACCAAGGCTATAAAATCTTTAGTGTCTCTAGGAAAGATGACTGTAAATTCTTCAGAAGTCCCACCATGGGTGTAAAGATTCCTCCCCACCTCTCCCCTCCTTCCCGGGCCTCTGTGAAAGGGGCTATGTAGTAAAACAAGGGGCTCACTCCTCCCCTTTGCTGAAGCCCCGGCTCTGATCAGGATTTCAGCAGAGCATGGCTCTCCCCATTGACTTCAAGAAGAGATTTCAGTACCCTGCAGAGCGGAGAAGCAGTTCTCGCCACTCTTTTGGTCACTTAGGTATTTGACTTTATAAACATGATTAAAAAATGCTAAGAAAGCGCTGAAGAGAGGGAGGCCTCCCCTCTAAATGTTGAGCAAACAGAAACACACGAAGCATTGTTAGGCTCTGAAAGATGAACCAGCCTCGGGCCAGCAAGGGAGTGTGGGGGAAGCAGGCGGTGCATTAAAAATAGGTTAATTCTCACATATTACGGATTTGCTTGAAGATCCCAAAGGGTGGGGGTTTTTTGTTTTGGTTTGGTTGGTTTTTTTTTAACTGGTTTCAAACCTGATGAACACCAAGCAGACCTTCTCGGGGCGTTCAGCAGGGAATTCAGCCAAGGCTCTGCAGAGGCAGCGCCGATTCCAGTTTTGGCCCTGGGGACGTGTGTTTAGCAAGAGTCAGACCTGGTTATTTTCAGGCTGGTGGGTAGATGTGACTCGGATGTGCACAAAGAGCAGAACAGGCCATAATGGCACTTTTTTATCTAATGCATAAATTTCCTGGTGCTTGGCATGGGAAGAGAGAGCACACAGCTCCCACGTGAAGGGCCATATGGCAAAAGCTTTTCGGTACTGCCACAAGCCTGAAGGGCCTCCCACGCCATGCACAAAACATATGATGGGCTCCCACCCCACGCTCCCAGCCACCGCCGACCTGGAGCCGGACATCCCGCTGGGGCTGCTGTAAGGGCCAGGAGCAGCAGACGCACCACGCTGACTGTGGAGAACCCACAAGGCGCAACAACCCCAGCAGAAGGGAGCCTGAAGTGTCTGCGTAATTCTCATTTTCAGTGTGAAAGACTTGACAGGCTTGCAAATACGAAGGCCGTCCTTCCTAATGGGTTGTACTTTGACATATGGCGGGGGGGGTGTGTGGTAAATTCCTTGGGGCTTTCAAGTTGGTGCTGGAGCTAACGGACCCACCTTCGCCTTCTCTAGACTATGGCACAAGTTCATTTCGCAAGATACAGGACAAGGAATTTGGGGCATTTGTATTCTCATCAATTACTGTCCATAGTGCTAGGCTGCCACTGTTTAGTGTGAGGGGGAAGCACCGAGGGGAAATGGGGGGGCTGTGCTGTTGGTCTGGCAGGATGGCATGTGTAGGGGTGCCCGGGACTGCGGTGGAGGCAGAAGGAATGTGGGCTGCGGGAAGAAGCTTTGACGAAATTGCATCTGTGAAAACTAGCGGAGAATTTTGTAGATAAGGAGCGCTGTGAAGCTGGCAGAGCCTTGCGGAAGGCCGTCCAAAGCACCTGGCTCTTTGGTTATCGTTCGAATAGCGGATTTGCCCAAAATGGAGGAGAGCATTGAGTGGAAGTTGCATGGCTCTTTTGTTCTGCTTCTCCCTTTCGCTTCCCCTCGCCAAGACCTGCTCCCCACTCTTCCTGCCGAAGAACTGCAAAGCCGTTTCCCACCTCCCCACTTAACTGCAAACAGTTATAGACAGCTCCTTTTGTCTTCCTTTGCAGCCTCCCCCTCCCGGGGTGCTTTAAGCATAGCCAAGCTTCCTCTCCAGTTACTGCTACCTCCACAGCCTCTTCTGAGCTTTTGGTGTTTCTGACCTATTGTTTCGATGGGATCCCGGCGATCAGCTCCACCGGGTCAGTGCTGGCACTCCATTGATATGTCAGTTCCTCCAGACCTGCTGAAACCCGATGCGCTCAGCCCGTTGTGCAGCAGCGGGCACAGACGTGCCCCATGTGTTCAGCTCTCTTGTGATCTGCTGTCTGGGTCCTGGTGGGTACAATAATGGAGCGGAGATCATAGGAACTAGACTTTATTCCCAGCTATGCCACTTTTTAAGGGGTGATGCTTTGGATTGAGCCACATCTTCATCCGTGCCTCAGTTTCCCCAGGCATAAAATAGGGTTACATACTCTGACTGCTTTTGGCAACTGATCTCGTAGTTAGCTATCTACTGGTGCATATCTGATGGCCTCCTTCTCTAGATGACCTCCCACAGTTTGAAGCTGAGGTGTCCGGGTTTGAAAAGACCTAGTTGTGACAAGCCAAGACAAAGAGGGAAAGGCCTGTACCTGGATGGTAACACCAATTCCTGTTCTCTGAGACTTAGCAAAATTGGGGGGTTGTATGTCTTCTTTCCCATGGGGTTTCATGGAGTGGTGTCCCCCACCCACTCCATGCTGCCTTCCACAGAGACTGTGACGTCTGGGAAGGGGCAACACCAGGCACAAGCCTCCAGCGCAGGGTGGTTGGCAAGGGGGACGCACCAGCCAGTCTGAAGCCTTGGCTGGCTGGTGAGACCCTGCCCAGAGCCAGGACGCCCATCCCTCAGGTGGGGGCACTCGCAGCTGGGACCAGAGCATCAGCTAATCAGTGAGACAAAGGGAGACGGCCATGGAGGAGGGAAGGGGGTCACAGGGCCAGGAGAGCAGTGGGGTGACAGCACCGAGGCGACATGTGAGTTGACAGCCTCCAGGCTGGGTGCAGACCCACGAGGGGATTGAAGTGGGGGGGAGCTGACAGAGCCCCCTCTGTGAACCAGCACCGGCTCTGCCCTGCCATTTAGCCCGGGACGTGTGCTGAGCTGGGTAGTGCTAATGGGGGAGGAAAAGGGGGGCTGCAGGTTACACCCTTCTTCACCCTCATAGTAAATCCATCCCTCGGGATTTCTCCAAACAGCTCCCCCC